>QANY01010359.1:189768-259742 GCA_003255025.1 Datisca glomerata | reverse complement strand
GAGAGCAAAGCCTACAAGAACCTATAAAAAAAATAACGAGAGTGGCTAAAGTCCCAAACGCTTTGGAAGGCAAAAAGGCGACTTCAACACCAATTTAGAACAAGCCCAGATGTTCACCGTTGACCCAAAAGAAAAAAAAATCACTTTTCCAAAAAAATTCATAACCCCACAAAAACAAAATCCCCTTCTTAAACAAATAACCCAAAATGCAACAATACCTGCTTTGAGACACATCATAGATCTGGCCCTTGATAGCCATAAGCAAAGGTTTTTTGGGATCGGAACCATCATATTGCTTAAGCTCCTCCTCGGTGACCTCGCCGAGCTGAACAGGTGGAGGCAAAGGCTGCATCTGCTCCTCAAACTCCCTACCACGGCTGTGGTAATTAGGAGAAGCAAACATCCCAGAAAGCACATAGTAAATGGCATACCCCAGAGCTAGAAGTGTGAAGAAAGTAGCCGGAGAGAGGCCTGTGTAAGCTGAGATTGCCTCCTTGAGTGTCTCCCATAGTTGCAGAGCCATGATTTGGGAAAAAAGAGGGCACCAATGGAGTTAAAGAAGTGAGACAATTATCAAATTGTTGGAGTCTGGTCCTTATTTGTATTGTACCATTCTTATTTTTTTTTCTTTTTCTTGTTTTTTCCTTTTTTCAATACTATTTCTGCTTTAATATATTTAGGATCTTTTTTGGAGGCCACAACAAGAGTACAACATCTACACTGTACTAGACTGCAAAGTTGGAGTTATCTAATCTAACCTAATGTTTTTATTTATATAAATCAATATTACTAATCAACTTTGGTTGCTGCTATATTTCTATTTTTTTTCTTTATGATAATTAAGAGAGTTTTTGACAAATAATTAATAGAATTGTTTAGCTCATATTTATTGGGAAAAAAATTCATATCATATGATTGTTACGTAAGTTACTTTTTAAATTTTTTTATCTCGTATTTTTAAATATGAACTATTATATTTCAAGGTATAGCATTGAGTTTTCGATATTATAAGGATATTTTAAGGGTATTAGAATTATTTTCTTTTTTTATGAGTGATTATTCTTTAATAATTTATATCTTGATAAAAAATAATTTGGAAAATTAGCTATGAAATGGGTGGGCATTTTGGTCATTTTCTTGGCAAGTCATGACAGGTAGAGATGGTAGGTCATTTTTGAGCATATAATTATTTATTACTTGTTACCATATGACTGAACCATTACATTGTCCATACATTATGTGATTAAAACCCTTAATCCTGAACTAGTTCTTAACATGATTTAGTCCTTGTGGTCTTATAAATATCATTCACTCGTTTTAATATTTTAGTAATACTTATATAAAAATGTAGTTTTATTAAAAAAAATGCAATTATGATCCTGTACACATTGCATTAATATTTGCTATTGTATTTAATATTAAGTATGTACATTTTGTTATTATTTTATTTAAATATTTTTATAATTATAAATCTGCATGTTATTTTTGCAATTTTTTATTCATTGCTAATATGTTATCTCTAGTAAATGATTATTACATTTTAATCCTTTAGCATATAATGGGTCAAAACATAAGTCAAGTTATTAATGCAATGTGTAGTAACCATTGAGTTTGTATTTGTAATGTCCTCCTATTTACAACTTGAAGTTTGCTAAAATCCAGAGTTGTATGAGTCAGTCCATGACTCCATGTTCTTTAAAGTTTCAACAAACATTCAAGAAGGCAAGTTAGCATCCACAGTCCATACTGCTTGGCTTAGCTTTAGAGGCAGAAAGAAGAAGATTTAGTTTGGTCCATTCTTTCTTGTAGTTCTTTATGTCTGAGTGTCTGATGATAAAGTTATAAATTTTCAGTGTACATAATAAGAACTGAAGATAAGGCAAGCCAACGGCTCAGTAGAAGAAGTGTAATTTGCATTTCACCATTGAAGTAGACATTTATACTAACCATTTGTAGAAATAGACCATAACACTAATTTTTGCTTACCCTGACCCCTGCCTACATTCAATTCAAAATCAGCTTCTGAAGTTACCAAAAAATCCTTCACGAATTCCAAATGACGGCTTGAAAAAAAAAGATGATTACACGAAACTCCACCCCTTCGTCTCACTATTACTATCTCTCTCTCTCTCTCTCAGTCTCAACATCTCTCTCTCTCTCTCAGTCGCAGCATCTCTCTCTCTGCAAATTCTTGAGTCTTTGCCTCCCACAACAAGGAAAAACAACAAGGTAAGTTTTCGGGTTTCTGAGTTTTTGTTCTGGGTTCTGAAGTATTTTTTTTCTGGATTTCTGAGATATTTTACTGAGTTTCTAAGAGGATTTTTCCGGATTTTTGCGTTTCTGTTTTTTATGGATGTCTGAATCACAACAAAATTGATTTTTTTGGGTTTCTAATATTTTTTTGTCTGGGTTGCTGAGTGTTGCTTTCAGGGTTTCTGAAGTGTTGGTCTTGGTGGGTGTCTGTTTTGTGGGTTACACTAGGGTCGTGTACCCCTAGTGTAGTCTACATGAGGACTACACGGGGGGTTGTGTAATCCTCATGTAGGTTACACGATGACTACACAAGGGTTGAACAAGCCTCGTGTAGGCTACATGTGGACTATATGAGGGTCGCATGAGCCTCATGTAGGCTACATGATGAATATATCAGGATCGTGTACCCCTCGTATAGTCTACACGAGGACATGTAGTCATTGTATAGTCTACATGAGAACTACACGAGATTCGTGTACACCTCATCCAATCTACACGAGCATCGTGTACACCTCGTGTAGTCTACACGATGGCTACATGAGCATCGTGTACATTTCCTGATCTTTTATGTTTTCCTTGAATATTCTACAGGTTATGGCTTCATCAAAGATCCAACTAAGATACGTCCATGATATTAACACAATTCCAAAAACAAGGGTCAACGCAAAGTGCAATACTCATTGCATAGAGGTTATCAAGACCAAGATGATAACTCCTCAAAAGACATGCTTTAGCCATCTCCTTGATCTCCTAGCCCTGAAATTTTCAGCAACTATCCACCAGTTGTTGGCCAACGAGGCCGAATATGTCAACGACACTCCAGCTGATGAGGAAATTTGATTTCTTGTCAATGAGGAACCAGTGTGCTTCTCCAAGAAGAAGTTATTGTTAATGATCAGACTAAAGTTCGGTGAAGTCCGGGATGAGAAGAAGACTCGTGGCCAAATAGACTCTACGATCTGTACTTTTCCAAAGCCCATGAAATAACGTGATTGAGTTGGAGGAAAAGTTTAAAAACTCTGAATATAAGTCAGATTCTGATGGGGTCAAGATGACTCTGATTTATTTGCTAGAGCATTTTGTGTTGTGGAATGAGAATCGTGCCCCAATTGAGAAGGAGATGGTTGATTTTGGTTGACGACCTTAAAGCGTTCAACCAATATCCGTGGGGAGAGCTCTCGTTCTCCAAAATAATGAAATCATTATTAGTTGTGAAGAATACAAAAGCTGTTTTTTGTGATTTAAAGATCAAGAAAAAAAAACTCGAAAATCCCCCGCTGCTGTTCATGGGTATTCACTCAATGGATGGCCATTTGCCTTACATGTACAATTTATTTAATTCTATGTAGTGATGTATTGAATTATTTATGTGCTGAATACTGAATTACTCTCTTTTGTTTAAATAGGCATGGGTATTTGAAACTATCCCCTTGACGGGTAGTTTGTATGGTAACCAGGTTTCGACCAAGGTTCCAAGGATTCTCAAGTGGTGTCCGACCACGATAGCACCGGTTGAGAATATTCAAAAATAATTTTTTTTGAAGAAGAATGTATGTTGGTGAATTATGTTGACGAGTTAATTTATATTACTTTCATATATACTGATTTATATTTCTTGCATTTTTAGTTGACAGTTCTTTTCTTGGTCTCTATTGAGGAGGAAGAAGAAAAAAGCTTCTAAAGATCAGTAGTTTGAGAGAAGATATGTTCAAAATCATTTTCTACCATTTTTCTTCTTAAACACGGACCTCATGTAGTCATCAGGTAGACTACACGATGGTTACACGGACCTCTTGTAGTCATCGTGTAGTCCACATGATAATTACACCGATCTCATGTAGTCATCGTGTAGTCTACATTGATCTCATGTAGTCTACACAATGACTGCACGAGGTTCGTATAATCAACGTGTAGTCTACATGATGATCCGTGTAACCATTGTATAGTCATATTTTTTTTGTTTTGTCTGCTTAATATTACATGCTTTTTTAGCCGACGCCTCCTCCATCACCCTTTCCAGTAGAATATGAGGTTAATGAGGAGGAAGTGGCCACTGAAAAGGAATAGGAGAAGAAGAAGAGGAAGACGTCCGAAGAGGCCATTGAAAAAATAAAAGATAGAAGGTTGTGTCCAAGAAGTTCAGTGGACATGAAGATTGGGTGAGAAAATGTCTGATTGGAATGGACCAAAAGATTACTTCAATGGATAAAAAGATTTTATCCATGCAATCAGACACTTCCTTTGCAATTTCTCAAATTAAAATTTTGATGGATCATCTGGTAACATCGAAGCCAGATTATTACTCATTCTGTCATCGATCTGCCATGATGATGGCTAGCGACGGGGAGGATATGAAGATTGAGAAGGAAGTGAAAAAATGAAGGAGAGAATGATGAAAAAGAAGAAGATATGGTAGATAATGAAGAAGAAGAGGAGAGAATGATGAAAAAGAAGAAGATATGGTAGATAATGATGAAAAAGAGGAGATGGTAGATAAGGAAGAAGAAGAAGAGAAGGAACAGAAGGAAGAAGAGAAGGTCGAAGAAAAGGAAGAAGAGAAGGAAGGTGAAAAGAATGAAGATAAAGAAAAAACAAAAGGGAAAAAAGAAATAGAAAAAGAAATGGAAGAGAAAAAATAAAAAGAAGAAAAAATAGAAGAAGAAGAAAAAACAAAAGCAGCAGAAGAAGAAGAAGAAGAAACAAAAAAAAAGAACAAAAGATTGCATCGATAATATCTGCATTGATGGATTCGGTTCGGTCAACGGAGTAGTCCAAGGATGGAGAAGAAGAAAAGCTCGTCTGCCTTGGTGAACTTGATAAGAGGAAGATAAAAAGATCTCGGGTCCTAAAGTCACCTAATTGGGAAACCAAAAAGGTTAAAAATAAAAAGCAGCGAAGGAAATAAACTGATGCTAATATCGTTGCCAAAATGGACTTCAAACATTTTTAAGCATATAGTGATTTATATTTTAAGGATAAAGCTCATTTTAAAGCCTGGTTCACCTTTCCAAGGGCAAAGTAAGTTCTATAATTTTATTGTACGCTTCTCCTTCGTACAGTATTCATGATGGTTACACGGACCTCGTCGTAGTCATCATGTAAACTATATGATGGTTACATAAAATCAGTGTAACCATCATGTAGTAAACCAACCATGTACCTAAATTTGATCTATAATTACGTTGTAAGAACGAGAAAGTAGACGCTGGATTTTGTACCGTTGACCTTACATAGTTCAAAAATCTAGTCTCTTCACCTTATCAAGGCTTGAGTCAGATGTAAGAAGTTATTTATAATCTTTTTTAATGTGGTATTTAAAATAATTATAAATATCTTAACTAATCTTTATTACATTGCAGCATATCGAGCATACCTAGAGCTCATGAGAAAGGATTTATAAGAATACAACATTCAAATCAGAATCAGTGTTGGCGATTTATTTTTGCAAGGTAAGTATGATTTGTTTTTGAACTTAATGAACTGCACACCGTAGTCTATGGGTCTCGTGTAAACTTCGTGTAGACTGCACAAGGCCTTCACTGACCTCGTGTAGACTAGACGAGGTCTTCATGGACCTCATGTAGACTTTGTGTATTCTACACGAAGCCTTCACGCTCCCCCGTGTAGACTACACGACTGGCCGAATGGCAGATTTTTAGTAAGATCTCGCGAGCTGGGATATTGACGTTGATGATCAGCTCTGATACCTGGTCCTCGGCTTGCAGATAAATTTTGGAAGGATCTAGGAATAGTCGGATAAGGTTATATTTCCAATGAATGTGAACCACAATCATTGCACTGCGGTTGAGCTTGATTTGATTGGCCAGTGTATTCATATTTATAACTCCACGGACACGCCATATCAACGTTCATTGTCCATTGAAATAATGAAACCTTTCATGAAAATTGTCCCTCGGCTAGCTCAAATGATGAATATTTATGAGAGAAGACAGGAGGTTAAACCCAAAGATGAATGGATATATGAGATCATGAAGTATCCACAATAAGAGGATGGGTAAGTGAAATATAATTTTTTTTTAAAGTCCACTTATAATTCCATACATATAATTTAATTATGTTTTTAAATATCATATGTTTTGTAGGTTCGATTGTGGGGTATTTACCCTTAAGTTTGTTGAAGCCCCCGCATATGGGAAGAACCTCCAAGAAATAACTCAACAACAAATGCCAAAATATCAAAGACGAATTGCAATTGAGTTATTTGAACGTGGCAATGTCGTATCGAAATAATATGGACATATTTTATGAATTTTTATTTTATTAAATTGTGAATTATGGATTATAGAAATAAACTTGTGTTTGTTATTTCATAATGTCATAAAGTTTAATTAGCATGCCTAAATCCTACATGATGCATGTGAAGTTATCATGTAGTCTACACGATGACTACACGATGCCCATAAAGTTTTCGTATAGTCTACATGATGCCTGTGAAGTTCTAGCGTAGTCTACACGATGCCCGTGAAGTCATCGTGTAGTTTACACGACGACTACATGATGCCCGTGAAGTTCTAGTGTAGTCTACACGATGATTACATGATACCCGTAAAGTCATCGTGTAGCCTACATGAATCATACACGAATCCCGTGAAGTTCTCATGTAGTTTACACGATACATGTAAAGTCATCATGTAGCCTACATTAATCTTACACAAAACCCGTGAAGTTCTCGTATAGTCTACACGATGCCCGTGAAGTTCTAGTGTAGTCTACACGATGACTACACGAATGTGAAGTTCTCGTGTAGTCTACACGATAATTACACGATGTCTGCAAAGTCATCGTGTAGTCTACATGAATCTTACACGAATGTGAAGTTCTCGTATAGTCTACATGATAATTACATGATGTCTGCGAAGTCATCGTGTAGTCTACATGAATCCTACACGAATCCCGCGAAGTTCTTGTGTAGGATTCAGGCAGGCTAATTAAACTTTATGAAATTATTAAATAACAAACACAAGTATATTTCTATATTAATATTTAATTTAAGTCTACAAAGGTCATTATTTATGTTTAAGTGGCCTGGTCATCTCGTTGAGATAAATGACTTAGATTTCTGCACGTTTTTCGGTTGTGGCCAATTTGCCCACAACGTTTTCACTTCCTTCTCGCTACTTCCTCACCTCTAGATGGAATTCTCTCTGTCTTAGGTCTCCCACTTTTTCACCTCGTTATAGGTGGCAATACCATTTTTTCATGAACCTCCTAGCTGATGACCCAATCTGCTTGATCCTCGAGAAGATGTATTATTTCCGCATACACAACAATTAGAGCCTCATTTTTGTAGAACCTCAAACACATATTGTATGTGGAAATATCACGTTGTCGACATGTATCCAACGCATGCATACATGGAATTTGATCAAGATCAAATTCTCGTGGATGTTGGAATGAAACAATGATAGTGTACGTGATGCAAGATGCTTCTTATTAAGCTCGGTCTCAATCCAATCTTTCGCCTGCGAGGTGATTTGACAGGCAATCGTCCGTCGTTCATAGAACCACCGTTTGTAACATGTCACGGATACGTTCTATAAGGCATGTAATCAGAAGCTTTCTAGCATCCTCCAAAACCCAATTCAAACATTTTGTGATGTTTGTAGTCATCATATTGTATCGCCTTCCATCAAAACGGGAACGTGCCTACCTCTCAACTCTTCCCACTAACACGTATTGCGAAATATCTGGAAACGCATCTGTAAAATGAATCATCAGCCGATCAAATTCTGATTGACCGCATCTTCCTTTTTATAAATTGATTTGATATTTTGGCTCATATGAAAGATGAAAGCTCCATGAAGCGCATTGTGAAAGACAATCTGTACAACATTTGATATACTTGTATGCCTGTCGGATATAAATACCAAGTCTTCCAGATCACCGATTACATCGTGAAGTTTACGGAAGAACCATCTTGATGAATCATTATTTGTTGAATCTCCAATTCCAAATACAATGGGATATACTTGGTTGTTCCCATCATATGTTGTTGCAACAAATAATACCCCTTTGTATTTGGCTTTTAAGGAGATTGCGTCAACAACAATGGCAGACCGTATACAGCTGAAAACTTCTCGAACAGAGGGTCCAAGAGCCATGAAAAAAATATTTAAAATGATCACGCGCATCGGTCTCTATGTGTGTTTTTGTCACTGAAAAATATTTAATATTGTTGTATTAAAATCGGCGGAGTACAAAGTGGACATGGTGCATACACGAGGTCCGCGTGACCATGGTGCAGACTACACGATGACTACACGAGATCCGCGGACCATCGTGTAGACTACATGATGACTATACAAGGTCCGTGTAACCATCATGTAAATAACACGATGACTACACGAGGTCCATGTAACCATGGTGTAGAGTATACGATGACTACACGAGATCCGTGTAACCATCGTGTAGTACTCATGTAGATATTATGATGGCAAAATAAAAAATAAGTACCTGAATTTTTTTATTCTAACATGCGACAATATGCTGGGAGCACCCTATAGTTGTCTTCAGAAAACCCTCGAACTAATTCCAATGCATATTCCCTAACCCTCCATTCCTTATGGTAACCTATGTTGACACTGAAATCAAGCCGAGCATATTCAATTATATCTTTTGGCCTATATATATGTCTAACACCCGCGTATTTATACTGTGTAGAATGACCAATCAATGAATATGTAGCCTGATGGTGTTCATGTCTCAAATCTTTAAATGTGCATGTATGTGTATTAATGAACTTTGTAACTTTGAAGTATGGACAATTTTTCAAATTCATGGCATGTAACCTCCATTGGCATATTTTCTCAACACATACAAGTACCAATATTGACTGGCTTGACTTGAAGATCCGAAACTCAAAATTTCTTCGGATGGTCATCATATGAGCAACCTTAAACAACTCAACTTTATCACTGTACAAATCATCCATATTTATTGTGTACGTTACAAGCTGATTCAAATCATCCCGTTACTCACCGGACCATGACGTTGTTCATTCAAATCAGGTTGTGATGGCAATGGACAAGTGGTCTCGGGTTCGCCACCATTATTCAAGTCTGGAATTGTTGCATGGATGTCTCCACTGATGGCTTCATCATGGCCATCTCCACAGTTTGCATCATCATATGCCCCCTGATCAAAGTCATCATCATCATCTCCATCAATGCCAACATCAACATCCTCATCCTCGAAAACAATCGTCATGACAAAAAACATCATCATAATCATGATAGTTCCTTTCAAAATGATCAAAACTCTCAAAGTGAGGAATGCTTTCATGTAGAGGTTGTCGTGATATGTGTGTCTCAGGAACCCAACTTTGATAAAACCCTATAGTTTCAGGAACCCGAGGTTGTGTGAAATTGTGGTTTGAGGAATCGAGCTTTGAGATGAAAAAAATTTAGGCTTGGTACTTACAAATAGTGGGCTTCTAAATATTTCTGATCCATTCTCCTTAACAAAGAACTGTAAATCTCTATCATTTAAAATTTCAGTAGGAGGGCAGGGGACATGACTTTTATAAAAAAATTTGATGGACATATCATAGTTTGAGGGGTCTATTTAGAGTTCATCATGCAATATACCCGATAGCTCGTGGTAAGTGCAGTTAGTAGATATATTCAATAATTTGGTCTTCTCTCTATTTAGAGTTCTCCATCATGGATTTCAAAAATTCAAACTTCAGACATATATGTATATACATCAATGAAAGAAGTCAGTACAAGAAGAATACATAATGAAATAGAATATTACACGATGACCGTGTAGCCATCGTGTAGTGTACACGAGGCCTTCACGAGCATCGTGTATTTCACACTACACGATGATCGTGTATACCTCGTGTATTGTAATAAGCCCTACACGATGCTCGTGTAGTTCCATCGTGTAGACTACACGAGGACTACGCAATGATCTTGTAGTTCTATCGTTTAGTGTACACGAGGACTACACGAGGATCATGTAGTGTAATCGTGTAGTGTACACAAGGACTACAAGAGGATCGTGTAGTGTAATCGTGTAGTGTACACAAAGACTACAAGAGGATCGTGTAGTGTACACGAGAAGTACACGATCATCATGTGGTCATCATATACACTACACGATGATCGTGTAGTCATCGATTAGTGTAATAGATGTTACACGATGCTCGTGAACTGCTAAAGAAGTTCCTGATGAACCACACGATGATCGTGTAGTATCACGAGGTCTACACGGGGCTCGTGCACTCTGCGTGTAGTCTACACGATGACTACACGAGACTCGTGTAATACTCGTGTAGACCTCATTTTACACTACGCCATCATTTATAGTGATCATGTATAATAAATGAACTTCAAACAACGTTCCACAAATAAGAAAGTAAATAAATATTCTCAGAAAACTCATGAAAGAAGGAAGAAGACAAGTAAATATTTCCAGAAAGAAGATAACAAAAATTATATCTGTTCCAAATAGATGAACTAACAATCATTTACTGTTGTAGGAAGAAGGGAAAAGACGAAGAAGGAGATAGAGAGGAAAACAAAAAAGTAGAAAAAATAAAAAACGAAGAAGGAGAAATGGGATGAGATGGGTAGAGAGGTTTTGAGTGTTAATTGAATAAACCATGACATTTGATTGGACAGCTTATAAGAATTGTATTCTGGGAAAAAAGTGAAAAAATAAGGAAAATTGGGCGGGGTAGGATAAGCTAAATTTTCCCATCTTTCAAATTCAACTATCGAGATTTTCCCTCTCTCTCACAGACACACAGACGGCATGGGGGTGAAGAACTTGTGGGACATCTTAGACTCCTGCAAGAAAACTCTCCCACTTCATCATCTTCATTACGTTCACTTCTTCCTTTACGATCTCCGGCAGTTAAACAGAGGACTGTTGTCCTTTTTCCCTTACCTTGCATTGCTTATAGAATTACGTTTTTCACCTGGTGTTTGAATTTTGGATGTAGGAACAAGAGGTTGTGCATAGATCTCTCATGCTGGATGGTTCAGCTTATAAACGTTAGCAAATCACACTCTTGTATGAAAGAGAAGGTTTACCTCAAAGGGCTCTTTCACCGTCTTCGAGCTCTCATTGCCTTGAATTGCAGCCTTATTTTCGTTACAGGCACGGTCTATTGCTTCCCATTAGTTTTTTTAGCATATTCTCTTCCATTTTCTTATTATATTACTCCTGCTTCATGTGAAACTGAAATGGGTAATATAGTTGTCTGCTTGGTGTTTGTGAGGATTTATAGTGAGTACAACTTTTTGATTGATAAATATATTTGTCGAAAGTTGTAATTTTTGCAAAGAGTGGTAAACATAGATGATTTTGGTTATGTGGAAAATTTGGTTAAGCAGTTGTCACATTAACCTTTCAATTTTGTTAATCGTTTATCAGTTTAGCGTTATTTACTAAAAAACTCGATAGTCACTGTAATTTAGTCTCAACAACCTTTGGTCGCTTGTAGATGGATCTATTCCTGCAATTAAATTATCGACTTACAGGGGCCGCTTAACTTAGGAACTGAGGTGAAAATCCTTAAAAACCACATGTTTGTGTCTTTATCTTCATCTTTTAAGTTTTAACTAATACCGAATTCAAGTAGCTGATGAAGGCAGGTAACTCAAAATGAGGCAAACTCGCAGCAAGTGCCTTCACTTCGCAGAAATATGGGATCTGAGTTCTCATTGATGATCAAAGAAGCAAAAGTCTTGGGAATGGCACTTGGTATCCCTTGCCTAGATGGGTAACTTCTAGTTCTATTAGCCTAACCATATATAAATGTTTGTTACATCATATTTCAGCCAAGACCTAAAGCGAGTGAAACCTTTTATCCGCTTTCTAAAATTAGGCTCGAGGAAGCTGAAGCACAATGTGCGTTACTAAACTCTGAATCTCTGTGTGTAAGTAAAACTTTTATGCTCTTTTTCACTTCAATAATGTTAAGATACCATTATGTTTGCCATTGTATTATGATAAATTTTTCAGTATTTTAAGTCAATCATTTGGAAACAGGATGGATGTTTCTCTTTGGATTCAGACATTTTCCTTTTTGGAGCGAGGACAGTTTATAGGGACATCTGCCTTGGTGAGTATCTGAGAAATTCGCATTTCACCTTATGATATTTTTTTTCTTTAAACTGTACAAGTTTTTACATGTTATGCAAGTCATTTTCTAATGGATTAGGAGACGGTGGTTATGTTATTTGTTACGAAATGGCTGACATTGAGAGACAACTAGGATTCAGAAGGAACTCATTGGTACTTTTCTTGACATTTTTTTTACTTATGAAGTTATTTTCGGATATCTTGGTTTCTTTTACCTTTCAAATTGGTATCTTTTTAAATTGGTTTTTCAAGTTATGATGCCACTAAAGCAAAGGCGGTTTGGAACTACGGATCAAGGGTAGTTTACTTGGCAGTTTTTGGTTGGCAATGGTAGTCTGGTTACCAAGAGGAACGTGTTTCCATAGCCTTCCGAAACTAATAACCATAAGAACTTATTACCTTCCCAGATGTGGAAATTTGATCTTCTGCTGTATAAAGTGTTCCTTGGGGTATTCTATGGATTTGATCTGTACGTATATGGTTTCACGAACTTTCTCTTTTTGTATGTCTTCTACCTAGTAAGTATTTCTTTGTTATACTTTTTGGAACTGCTGATACTTTTTCTTTTATTGGTAAATTAAAATTTCGCTAAAAAACCCCTCAAGGTATTACAAGTTTCAATCCCAATTAGTCTGAAGAATAAGACTCCCAAATAATGAAAGAGTAAAAAAAATACTAATTTAAGCATTAGTATTTCGTTTCTGACTAGTGACTTGTGTTTTTCAGATTACTTTGGGACTACTTCTTGGTGGTGACTACTCTCAAGGAATTCATGGTCTGGGTCGTGTATGTTCTAAAACATATCCTGTTTGAGCATCTGATAAGGGGTAATGGGAGCTTATCGTATGCTATAATTTTTTCATTGCTGCAGGAAGCTGCTTGTCAGATTGTTAAATCGGTTGGAGACAACATTGTTCTTCAAAAAATTTCATCTGAGGGAATTTCCTTTACAAAGAAGACGAAAGGTTCAAAGAAGCAGGGAGTTTACAAGTGCAAGGATAAGGAGAATTTATTGGGCCATAAGAATATTTTGAATGGTGTAGTTCGAGAAGCCTACATAATTTTCCTACTTATATGATTGATATACTGGCTATATGAAGATGCTTCTTATGAATAAGCAGCCCTAATGTAGATATGCCCCCCCAACACACACCCCCTGAACTGAAAAGGAGAAGTTTAATTTTGTTTGAACAAGCAACAAGGTTTGAACTCTTTTTTACAGTGTCAAAATGATGTCTAGTTTTTGTAGCAACTTGGATGGAGTGAAATATTTTGTTTCTTGTTGGAGAACTATTACATAATACATATCTAGTTTTGTTGCCTTTATGGGATTCCTAGGGGGAAGCATGAACTATCAACTAGAAGTTTGTATTTCCCACCATCTCTGTATAGCATTGGTTTTTCTTTCTTCTCTTTTCTTTGGAAGAGGGTTATCAGTGTGTAATATGTCAGTTACAAATATACTAGCATCTATTACATTGAAAGTCAAAATCGTATTTGAACATGAATGATTTTATAGGAAGTGAGCATAGTCCAACAAGGTGTGATCAATTTTTGCAAGTGATTGACGCATATTTGAAACCCAAGTGTCACTTACCAGATTCTGATGCTGTGCATAGGTAAGCTAGTTTCTGAATAATGAATTTTAACCTGCGTTTCTCTTTACTGTCTGTAGCCAGTGTTTTTTTGTTTGTTTCCCCGAACCATAGGAATTTGTTCCATTTTGTGTCTGTTTTGGTATGTCTGGTTTGAGAGGAATACTAAGTCTTTAAATGACATGAACCTCATTAGGATGTGTTAACCTAGATGTTTTATACATTATCGACTTTGTGCCAGGATGATCCTAAATTTTGTCAAGATTTTCATAGGCCTTTCTTGAAGCGGGTTTGAGAAATGAGTTTCTTGTCCCCTTTTTCTTTCTTTATCTTCTTTCTCTGGATGGAGGGTTTGTTACTCGCATTCGTTTTTTTTCTATATGTAAGCTCTGTATTTTGATAAACATAATGAAGTATAAAAATTTACCTTTATATTTACTCCTTGTAAGGTCCATTGACAAAAAATTACACTTCTTCTGATGAAAATTGCATCTGTCAATTAACATCTTCATCTTTTCAGTGTTCTTGCTCAACATTCATTTCAACATGTCAAACTGCAGCAGACATGTGCTCAATTCTTTAAGTGGCCTCATGAGAAAACAGGTTTTTCTTACCTTATTTTTGTGTCCCTTCCATTATCTTTGTTTCTTCCTTTCTTTCTTTACTCGGTCTTTCTTTTCAGCTATTTAATATTTTGGATAAGAACAAAGTGATGCCACATCCTTTTAACGTTAATTGGCTTACTGATGATCCTTCATTTCTTCAGATGAGTATATTCTTCCGAAGATTGCTGAACGAGATCTACGGAGATTCACCAATTTACGCTCTACTTCATTAGACCTAGGATTGAGGCTTCCAATTCACAACGTATGACTGTTCTCTATACCAATTCTACAGTTCTTGTATGGATTATCTTCAAATGCCAATATCTTCTACAAACTATGCTAAGTACCCTTAGCTTGGATTATAAGCATTAGAGGAACTTGTTTTTATATAGTTGCTAACATAGTTGAGCCATGAGTTGCATAGTTATATTCCTTTCTCAGACAATTTCTGTACAATTTAACAGATACCAATTAAGTGCCCAGTAACTGAAATTATTAAGAAGCGAAAAGTACATGGAAAGGAATACATGGAGGTTTCATGGGAGGAGTTAGATGGACTTAAATCATATGTCGTACCACGAGATCTCTTACAGAGGTAAGGAGTTTCATCGTTGTTATCGTCACTTTCAATACGACTTTTGCTCAACTTTCTTTGCTGATCTTAGGCAAGTGGAGAGTAATTTCCATGTTCCGACTGGTTTTTAAGATGCTACGCACATACAAATTGGTAATGTCCTTTGATTTTACACATTCTGTTACCACTTTTTGTTAACACTAATCCAAACAATTCTGAACTAGTTTGTCTTTTTCAACTGAAGTTTTCATTGAATTATTTTAGTTTGTGCATGGTGGTAGAAATTAGAAATCAAGAAACAAGAGAAATAATCAGGCTAAGTCTGAAAACAGTCTCGTAGTATATAACAATCACAGTGTTTATTTCCAAGTTTAACGGCTAGTATCTTTTTATTCTGCTATGTTCTTCAGTGCTTGCCCTGAGAAGATAATGGAGTATGAGGAGAAAATAGATCAAGGGAAGAAACAAAATAAATACAACAGAAGAAAACCAAAGAAATCAGAATCTTTTGTGGCCGATATTGATGAAAAGCTCCAAGCTCTGTTGCTCGGCATTGAATCAGAAAACAGCAGGGAAGTTAACAATCCCTCGATTGTAAGAGGAGCATTTTCAGGTAACGAGGCTTCGACTATCGATGACAACTTAAAGAGCCAATATCCATTGGCTCCAATTGAGCCAAAGAACGATGTTGAGTATGGTCGTCAGGTGTCTTGCTATCACACCGGTCCAAGCGTTGCTAAACGTGAAGTCATTGATCTCTTGAGCCCATCGCCACTGCCGCCACAGTCTCGAAGTTTCTCAAAATGTCAACAAGAGAATGTTAAAGGGATTCATGTAATTTATTTGAGTGAGTCTGAAACTAATGAATCACCTGAACACGATAGGAAGGCGAGAGAGTTGAGATCATTTCTATCGCAAATTAGGGACAATTTCAACTGAACATTGTTTCAGATTTTCCTTCGAGTCTGTTCTTATACCATATCTTGTTTGAAAGTACAATTATGATTATTGCCTTTACTAGAAGAAGGAAAGCAGTTCGAGAATTCAAACTCCCAACTATTGCCTATTTTGCTCCTGTAAAATCCCAGAGTTCCTTTCCATATGCAGCCAAAAGCCCCTCTATGACGATCATTATTTTCAAACTGGGAGGGAAAACCGTCCTAGCTACTAAGAAGAGATGAGGTATATATGGAGGAATTTATGGCCTTCGGCCATTCATGGACATGCTGAGGAACTCAGGTTAGACCGTTCGAGTGCAGCAAACACGACTGGCCAAGAAAAGAACCATTTCCGCTCTGATATCCATTCATAGAAAATCATATAAAACCCATGAAGTTATAACATTTTAATTTACATATGTTATGCACATAAAATGGCTCTAGAACCCATGAAGTTTATAACAGTTTAACCCATGAAGTTTATAGCAGAAGACACTTTATAACATTTCACAGCTCCATCTCCTGCAAATCCGTAAACATAGCAATAAAATAAAAAAGGTTTCTTTTACATTTTCTTCTTCTAATCAGATATTTGGGATGGGAAACAAAAGAAAGCAGAGAAAAACAAAACAAAACTTCTTTCTTACCTGCTTATTATGTCATTCGCAATTTTTCTAGCATGATTGAAAAACTGAAAGCTTTTCGCAAGGTCGTCATCGTATAATGCAGCTTTCAAGGTCGGAAAGAATTCTTTATAAGTATGACTTATTTCTTTTGAATCCCCACTTTCTCCAAAGGAGCAACTTGGAGATTCTGACATCTTCTCTAATGACTTTTGATCTTGATCATCATCAAGCAGTGCTTGCGATTTGTTTTCAGCTCGCCTCGTTACAATAGCCTCCAACCAGTCCCCCATTTTCGAGGCTCGCGCAATACATGATAAAGGTATCTGCAAAAATAAGAGGAACCCATTTATTCAACAGCCAACATGTACAATAGTCTAGAATTGAACTTTAATTCAATAAGCCTTTGACTGAAAATTGTACAAAGCATCACATCAACCCAAAATCGGACTAACCCCATAATATTATGTTCTTATCGATTCCTTTTTTTAATTTATTTAACATCAACACTTCTGAACAGCAGTATAATCTATTCAATATTTATTTATGTTTTGTCAAACACAGTCTTGAGGGAGGGGAAGACGAAAGAGATTTTTCAAGTTACCTGTGCAAGTTGAGCAACATTATACCCAAAGCTCCTATTTGCAACACCAGGGACAAGCTTATACAAGTAAGTGACATCCTCACTGTCAGATTTCGAGGATGAAGATCTCGAATTGCTATCCGATGTCAGATATGAAACGTGGTATGCGCCCACAGACCTTGGGAATTCAGTTATGATATCAGCAATTTTAGGGTAGTGTGTGACAAAGAGGACCGTGCATTTTTTCTGCTCGAGTAGATAATGCAATGTTGCGTAAGCAATAGCTACCCCATCATGCGTACTTGTACCTCTGCCAAGCTCATCAAGGATAACAAGTGAACGTGGCGTACAGTTATGTAGTATATGTGAGGCTTCACTCAGTTCTTCTAGAAATGTGCTTCTCCCTTGTTGAATATTGTCTGAAGCACCCATTCGAGTGTAAATTGCATCCAACACATGCAGTTTTGCTGAAGATGCTGGTACAAAGGAACCAACCTAGACATATCAGAAAACATTTTGAGGAAGACCTTATTATTAATCTTGTTTGAAAGAACGAACAAGGATCATTTAACAACAGAAGTTTCTTACTATTAATTTTGTTTGAAAGAATGAACAAGAAAGGATCATTTAACAACCACGAAAAAAGCCTACATGATTGTAAACCACACCATATTAAGAACGATTCTCGGGCCAAACATTTGGTCTTCGCAATTTAAAGAGGATTTCTTATCCTCTTTGTACATTTTCTCATATGAGACCCAAATCATAAGCAATATATATTGAATCAATGTGTCTAACATTACCTGAGCCATTATAGCAATGAGGGCAACTTGCCGAATGTAGCAACTCTTTCCACCCATGTTGGGTCCAGTAACAATTTGACAATGCTCTCCGTCCCCATGCAAGTTTGTGTTGTTTGGGACAAAATTGTCTTGCAAGGTAGTCTCCAAAACCTGCTAACAAATTGAGCCCATAACATAACTATTACTGCCGTTCTCTACTTTGACAGATTGACAACAAAATTAATGCATCATGCAACTAGTTCAATATTTTTGTATAAGAACTGAGCATAAAATATAGTTTGCAAGCATTAACTGCATACCGGATGACGGCCAGAATGGATATGTATCTGCACAGGTTCATCGTCAAATACAAACTCTGGACGAACGTAATTCTGGAAGAGATGAGTTTAAAGTATTTAACCTGGAATGTCTTTCAAGCAATAGCAAAAAAAGATTTAAAAGCTCTCCAACAGTATAGTAAATATACCTCATTTCTAGAATGAATTGCTAGTGAATGCAAACAATCTAAAGTAGCAAATGCTTGAACAGCAGCTTGAAATTCAGCATAATATTTGCTGAATCCACTTAAAAAGCTATTCCAAGCAGCACGGCAGGCCACTGTGAGTGCCTCATTTGCAAGGGATAACTGGTCTAACGCTGTCAATACTTCAGGTGGGTGATACCTTATTGTTTTCTTAGTGCTATTGACCTTAACCCAATTTGAAGGTACCTTGACATCTAAGGCCAACTGCAAATAAAAGTAGATATAGCATCAAAGCTGCAGAAAGAAACAAGCTAACAAAAGATCACATAATCCATGCCTTAAACATAAATATTAAATAACAGACCCCAAAGGCTTGAATAAGCAACTAGCTGATAAAGCAAAAGATTATTGATTCAAACAATTTAGTCATATCTGAAATCACAAATCTGAGGCACGCTGATATAATATAACAAACGAGGAAAAAAGCCCCAAAAGAGAAAGAACCCAAATGAAGCTTGCCAGTTGCCACAATCCAAAGCAATATCAAACAGGCTAAATATTGAGTATACACCAATTTAATATAACATATTCCAGATCACTCAAAGCTTAGCTCTAAGAGCAGAGCAAACTACGTGAGTAACTCCCCCAAAAAAAAGAAGAAAAAAAGAAAGAAGCAAAACTTAGATTTGTAAATAAAAAGTGGGATCTAATACTTAAGGAAAGAATGAAAAAGAAAACACAAAAGTACAGTCACGCCAGCAATGGCTGGTTGAACAGGGAAATAATATGTATTTCTCGCAATGCCAAGAAAAGTGCCATTCTTTCTTTTATGTACAAAAATATCCATGCATGTTTCTTAATATCCCTAAACTACCCATAGACAACAAATATATAAGAGCACAAATGAGGGGAGGAAAAACAAGTTCTTAGGTCAGAGGATAAAAAAAACAAAATGAGTATCTCCAAGATGAAGAAAAGCAATGAAGAAGAAAAAGAGAAGAAGATAAGAAGAAAAATTAGTGAGGATTGGAAAAAACCCCATTGGAGAAAAAAAGGAGAGAATTGGCCGCCAACATTTAGAAAAGCTTAGTGAATGAGTGATGTGAACCGATTGAGTGGTGAAATATTATGCATAAAAATGAATAAAATTGTTGCTTTTACACATACAAAAAAACTTATTTATCGACAATTTATCTTAAGCTATATATAATTATTGCATGACATAATACATATAATTTTTTCATTTGATTTTTGGTAATACTCCTTTAGCATATAATTTATAAATTGTAATCGAAGATAAATAGTAATTGTACAAATCATGTGCAATGCACGTGTCGTGCATCCAAGTCTCTCATGGATGTTTAAAGAAATCAGATATCTTCTAGCGGTGCGGATATTAATTTTGGCAACACGCTTCTGTAAAGTCAGAACATGACGGAAATACCTCAATTAAATGCGTTGTTCCAGACACACTTGTAAATTCCAAGGTTCTGATTCGGAGATGCTTGCGATACAGACTGATCAGAGAATCTAATTTTTCCTTTGCAAAATGAACCTCTTTCCGGGTTCTAGCAACCTAGGTACAGCAAGGATATCAATGGAGGACCATAAATGAGGAACACAGCACCTTATTAAAATGGTGGAAGCAGAGATGACACTTCAGAGCTATTACAAACCTCGGGAAATTGATCGTGGTCTACGACAATTAAGTTTGGCAAATCCCCTTTATCTGCAGCTTCTTTGTTCAGAGAAGACAAAAGTTTTGCAGCATTGCAAATCAAGCCAGATGAGGAGGCTGTTAATATCAACTTTCTCAATAGATTGGAGCGAACAATATTTGCTCTTGGATTGCCACTGTCGTTCTCTTCTTCAATGTGAAGCTGCTGAAGTTCTTTCCCAGCATATAAAACAGCTTGAATAACTGAAAAGAACTTTACAGTCCAAACATTAAGAAACTGTCAGCAAGCAATGAAGGGAGCAAGTCAACTCTACAATTTCTAGTGGCCGACCAGGTGTCCTGCTTCTAAATATGAACTCAGCTGATTCAACTTGCCACTAAAGAAAGACAAGTTTTCCAAAAGTCCAACTTGATGATCATTATATTCTCTGTATACCAGAAAAGTTGCCTATTCATTAAGCAGCCCACTCGAACAATATTCAGTGACAGACTTGTAGTTACAATATTGAATTAGGCTAAGGACACTCACAATTCTAATAATGTCGAATTCTTCTCAAGTTCTGCTTAAATCTTACATTCAATAACGTAAGCACATGGTATTTATTCTAAAACCAATGTACGCATGCATTTACACAGCATATCAAAGTTGCCAACTAGAAAAAAAACATTCATTGTATTCGTAACGTAAAGAGCAGAAAGAAGAAAACACAACCTTGAGCATAAACGTAGAGCATGGACCAGGATGGTAACAACTTATCAAAGAATTTGCGAAAAAATTTAATGTTTTAGTGCAGAAGAGGTTACCTCAGATGGGGTTGCAGACCGATGAAAGATTCTTGTTATTCCACGCTGAATATCTGGCGCCCTTGATAAAGTTGTCAAAACGGAAGAAAGTAAATAACTGAGCTCAGGCCTCAGGTCTACTACATTAAAATCCTGGTCATCTGAGCCTATACCATTCTTTGATAGTTTACCAATCATACATTCTGCAATCTCAGAAACAGCATCAAGACGAGCAGATATCATCGTTCTATCACATAAAGGATGTGTTACCTGTATTATCCGTGTACTGTTGAGGTAGTTGGGAAGAAGAATCAAAATTTTTGGAATACAAAACATAAATACTAAGCTTCCATACCCAGTGTCTAAGAAGCCTTGAACCAAATATAGTAAGAGTGTGATTAATAGTCTTAAGCAAGGAGCCGGCCTCTGTTCCATCAGCATTATTCTTCAAAACCTAATGACGCCAGACATATTAATCTATTGTAAACATAAGTGATCGGTAGATGATAAAAAAAAGATACGTAGAGCTCGATGAGAAAAATCAAGTAGAAAAAAATTCTTACATGAGTCCAAAGGTAATGTGCAACTTGATATGACATATTTGCACAATATATCTATCACATTTCTCTGATTCATAAAGATTAAAGTAATTTCCTACCTGAATTGTAGTGAAGTGACTTAAAATACTTCCATAGTTCTTATTTAATTTCAGCTACGATAAAAGGTAGGAGTTTCCACCTGCTTGCAGTGAAGGTAAAAATTCAAGTGGGGGAAGGGAAAAAAAGTTACTAGGTTATACGCGCCACTTTCAAGTTTATGAACTTGAGAAATGCCATAGTTTCATTGCAACAACTTAACACATCACCACAAGTACACATGCAAAAGGAGGTATAGTATAAACAAGCAGAAATATGAGAGAAGGAAATTTTTTAGTTACTTTCTGTATCCTCCAACAAAAATAAAGAGGGGAGAACACTGAACTCTTAACTGGCCCCCAAAAAAAGAGGAAGTCAGGACCTGCGGAGATTTTGATTAAAATCAGGATCATCCACAAACCAACTGTTTTTACAAAATTAGAAAAAACAGTCTAAAGAGACACATGACCATTGCCGCCACCATCAAAACCTTCATGTGGATTATGACATTAACTTAGAAAGAAGATAAAAATTACGATCATTTACTCCATTGAAGAGCATCAGATTAAAAAATCTTCCCCTACACTTGAGGGTCTAACTTAAGGGTCGTGATATGGATCCAAATATGGTGTATAGTTCACGATAAATATTAGCCTTCATCGCCACTTAAATCTTCACGAGAAATCCTCTTCGGCAGTTGGCAAGAATATTCGAATCATAAATTATTGGAAGTTTAAGAGATCAACCTATTGGTAATCCAATAAATCCCAAGCAAACATCCTTTCAGCATCACAATATCTAAGTGAATTACCTCTAGCTGTTGAATTGCATTGGCTGAAAGGGTCATCTCAATTTTGCTCGAGAAGGGTCTAAATGAAGATCCCAGGCATAATATTCTCTCCAAACCAAATTGTTTCAAATGGCGAATGGTTAAGGCTAATGCTTGGACGGCCAAATCTGGCATGTTCATAATTCCCTTCATGAAATAAAGATGTGGCATCAAACAAATATGTAGATGAAAATAACGATATTTAAAAGGGACTAATAAACTCATGTAACCTTTTAGAAGGGATAAGAAAAAAGTTGTCAGTAAAATCCAACATTTTCTTTTTCAAGAAAAAGTGAAGGTACCATGATACTTGAAGATTGATACAAAGTATAATTTCTAATCCAATAACTGAAGATGATAAAGCAATTGGGGATGAATAAACTTGCAACGAGATATTTACATGGGGCAGCAGTAAATAAGAAAAAAACTTGCCTGAAAAAAATACCTGAAGAGGCTGCAATATCATGAAGAAAATTATGCAACTATTATGAAGAAAATTATGCCGTACCTCAATCGATAAGTTCTCACTTTGTTGATCATTCAACTCTTTGGTTTGCCAACAATTTGCTAAATTATCTCCATCGATGTTTTCAAATAATGACATCACTTCAGCTAGTGCACCACCATTATTGAAGCAATCTCTCGAGATATATTCCACACGGACATTTGAGGCAGGTCCAGAATAAGCAAGTAACAACTATTTAAAAAAAAACCAATATCAGGTTCTTTGCAAGTTTTAATACCAACTCAAGGAATTCAGGACATTAAAACAGGAATCTATCTGAGAAACACTTCTGAATAATATAAGAGAGCATCTAGCTATTGAGGAACAAAGAGGTTAAGAGCTTTCCTCTTTGAATGAAGCTGATCAGATATCAATTTGCAGCAATTCCTGAAGAGGCTGCAATATCATGTTTATTATAGATGAGTGGAGTGCAAATGACTTACATATCATTATCACTTTTGCTAGCACAACGTGAGTTTTATACATTTTTAGACTTCCCGTTTGCTTATTGGATATGGTGTAATGTCCTTGTTAGGATGAATTTAGGTGGACTTTCCGGCTTCTACCAAGGAGTTCTACTCGGTTGGGATTTTTTTGGGGAATGGGCTGATAGACAAACGTTTATGGAGGATCATCCCTTTATGTCTTTTTTGGACCATTTGGCATGAGAGAAACAACCTGAGTTTTTTATGACGCTCATGCTCATTTTGCCTCTGTTTTAACTTCCTTTGTTCTTCCTTGTAAAGGGTGGTTCTTTGCTCTGGATCCGTTTCTTGAGTCCCGCTCTTTAAATGCCCAACTCCTTTTTTTGATTTCACGGTTGTACGGCCCTAAGGGGTGTTTTGTTTATATTACAATTACTTTTTACCTATAAAAAAAAATAAAATGCAAAGCAATCTCACTCAAGCTTCACACAACCATGCCATATATAAAGTTAAACGAATTGCATATCGACAAAAAATACATTACAATGCAGCCACAAGAATGAAGTTACTAAACATAAACCAAGGGCAACAATTGTAAAACTAATACCCACATATATCAAGAATTAAGTAACCACATCAATACCTTCTTTGTTTGTTTTGATAATGGCTCACCAAGAAGCAATTCAGCTGGAGACAAGCTTAAAGTCACCGCCTCAAGCCCACTTCTCATAAAATTATCGTTGAATTCCCCATAAACAACATCTCCAGTTGATACTTCCACACCAACCATCCCAATTTTTACATCAAACCCACTTTCCACTCCACAATCCAGATTCTCAGCCAAAACACTCTTCTCCACGACACAAAGCATATAATTACTCTCACTCCCACACCCCTCTTCCCCTCCCCCCAAGTCCTCTGCTGCCTCCAACGTTGCCTTTGTGTACAATGCCGATAATCCCCTACAAAATGGGCCTACCTTGTTCGAACCGTGAGCCTTAATTGCTGCCGTTTCCGTCTGCTTAACTACACCTACCTTATACCCTGCACTCACCATTCTCCTCACATGTACGTTCAATCTAAAAGTGGGTATGCTTGCAGTCATAAAATTGTGATCCATGTGGGCATAAATCCCCAAAACCCGTGCGGCAACTTCAGCATCATCCCCGAAGAATCGGTACTTGTAACCAACCTCTACCATCAGAAGAACATCAGGGTATTTCTTTTTAAGCTCCACGACTTGTTGTTCTAAAGGGGTGTATTTGATACTATTGGTAGTTCCGGATTTTGGTTGAGTGGAAGGTTCTTGAAAGCTCGGAGATGGTTCCAAGAGCTTCTGAATGATTTTTTGGTGGAGGGAAGGATGGGGCGAAGCTGAAGGCAGAGGATTGTGAGTGTGGGGGGAGAGTTTGGGGAATTTGGGAGGTCTAGGGGATGAGGAGGTGAGTTGAGAAGAAAGAAGGCGTTTGGCCGGAGAGAAAGAGACAGTGGCTGAGATTTTGGGTGGGCTAAGTGAGTTAGTGGGTGATGAAGCAGAAGACAGAAGTTTGGGTACAGATGAAAAAGATGAAGATGATGACGGCGAAGAAGAAGCGGTTTTGGGTTTTGGTGCAAAGAAGCGGGAAATGACTTGTTGCTTCTGTTTTCCCATGACGGTGGTGGAGACTGGAGTGTCTGATTGTTCTTTTACTGCAGCTATTGAAACACTGAAACTGCGTTATATAGGGCAGTGCTAGAGATGGTGTGGAGCTTTGGCGCGCTTTTATTCTCTGTATAAAATCATTAATGAAATTAGTTTCCAGTGTATAAAATACAATCCGTGCCCACAACCTTTTTCCTGTCATCCTCCAACTTTAAATATAGATAATCAGTCCTCAAGTTTTAGTAATTTAGAGAAATATTCCTTTTGCAAAAAAAATTTAGAAAAATATACTCATTTATAAAACTAAACATTCTACATACTAACCCACCGTATTCAAATAATCTTAAATGACCACTCAAATTTTTATACTACTCAAGGCATCTGATGAAATCAAATTTATCATCTGACAATTTCTTATATTTCCAATGCTTTTTTTATTTTTATTTTTATTCCGTCTTTAGGTCCTCAAACATTCTCTGGAAAGGTCAAATTAACTATAAGATAGTAATTGAACCATTTAAGTTATTATATCAATTACTAGAATGATGGTATTGTATTTTAACTAGTTATAATAACTGTTGAATATTTCTAGCTATGAAACGCAAGTCAAATGTATAGTTTTGAGGGTACAAGTAACATGTTACTACTTGAATCCACAATTAACTATTGTTATGCTCAATCAAGTTCGATAAGATAATTTGAAGTGTTCAAGTAATATATTATAACCACTTCGATATTCTGAGTAACTGATTTTTTTAGTCGCGAAGCTCAAATTATATACGATAACTTGAACAGTTCAAGTAGTTATAACAATAATAGGTCGAACTTCATATTTATGTTTTAAATGAAGGAATAGATGCTAAGAGATGTGGATCACAGTTTTAGCACTACACTGAACACTTACACTCAACAAAATTGTATGAATCATTAGAGATTTTTTGTTGCGTAAAGAATATGTGTTAGGATTTAGCAAACCAATTCAATTCGCTATTATTAGGTATTAGACGGGCGCGAATTGTATTTAACGCTACAAATTTCAACAACTATTTTTTTCTAATCAAATTCTTAATCACGCATTTCGAGATAGGATGGAGTATTCAAAATTCAAATATATGTAAAATGTTACTTTTTTAAGAAGAAACATTGCATTTCAAAACCAACGAAAATATACAAACATCACCAGAATCTGAATCAAACTATCAGACCTAAATGCAAAATGCACTATTGAAAGTGTTAGATAAGACCAACAAACACCTACTTAAGTATAGGGAGGGAATCATGTGTATAAACAACACGCAAATATAAAGCACAGTTGGCTCGTTTCACAGGTCCTCCACCAACTACACCTGGTTCGACCAGCTAGCACTGTAAAAGAATATTTGCATAAAGAGCAAGAAAATCTCGATCAAATCTGGGAACTTGTGGTGCATGCAAAACAGATTCTGAAAGCTCCATAAAAGCCAAATCTAAAGAGGCAAAACCACCCAAGACCATAGATCTTGTGGACCAAGGTCTACACAGCTAGAAGACACACAAAAATTTCTAAAATCGGAAGAAATCCCTAGAAATGCAGAGGACAAACCCAGAAACGCAAAGAAAAAGTAAAAAGAAAGGGAAGATAAAAGAAAATGAGAGGGAAGCAAAGAGGGGCGCAACTGAGGAAGGGATGAAAACATAGGAGATGGAAAATAAAGAGAGGGGAGGAAGAGAAGAAAAGACAAAGGAGGGAGAGAGGAAAAGAAAGTCCGAAATGAGAAGTAGGGGAATGGGAAAGAAGAAACAAGGGAAAATAGGCAAAATGGGGTCACGAGGAGAGTAATGGAGCTCACCCCGTCATAGGCGGCGCGACACACGGGGGCTAGGGTTAGAAGGCAAAAGAGAGGGGGCGAGAGAAGGTAGAAGTAGGGGGCGTCAAGTCGTAAAATGTTACTTTTTATCAACGAAAAAGAGTATTTACGAGCATCGAACATTTGATCACATACACATAAAGTCGAAGTGAGTATTATCATGATTTGTTTTTTATGTGTATTTAAAAACACTTTTAAGGAGTAAAAAATATCTTTAAGGAATATTTTTGTTGAGACTAATATTTAATAAATTAAGTGATATGATTATAATTAATATGTTATGGTAAAAATCCATTTTACCGAGTGATAAAAATCAATTAATAAATACTTGTTTTATTGAAGCTTTAAAGAAGAATGGGGCATTTGCTAAATAATGAAAGTATACTTAGTATAGACACTGGAGGAACCGAAAAGAAAGAACTTGGGATTAAACCTCCGGTAGTCCCCTTCAATTCAAATACCAGCGTCCAGCTAAGTATCAGGGTGAGAGAGAGAGAGAGAGAGAGAGAGAGAGAGAGAGAGAGAGAGATGGTGACTTCGTCGGTAGTAAACACTTACCCACTATCCAGCTACACTTTTGGGACCAAAGAGCCAAAGATGGAGAAGGACACCTCCGTCGCTGATCGACTAGCTCGTATGAAAGTCAAGTATGTTTATTTTCTTTCTTATTTGTCTTCAAATACATTGTTACTGTTTGTCTCCATGATCTAGTAGCTTTGAAGATTTATAAAACCCTAGGTTAACGTTAAACCCTCCTTTTGATCCCCAAGAAAGCCGAGGAGGTGTTCAGAAGATGGATCTATCCCTCCCAAATTGTTATATTAAGACTTCCTTTGGGTACAAAAATGAGAAATACTCAAAATTTACCTCAGACTTCTTCGTAGTTGTAATGAAACTTATTCAGTGTGCAATAATCGGAGAGATAATGAAAGTGTAATCACGGACGAAGCCAGAAATGTTGTTTAGAGGGTCAACAAAAGCTTCCAAGAACGTAAAACGTAGTACTGCTTAGAAAATTCAATAAAATTAAACAATATTATAATTCCTAATGAACAATCATTTCTATAACATAATTCAATTCTTAAAACTCATTGTGATATCTTGTCTTATCGTCTTCCCTCTCTTTTCTATTTTTTCTTAGAAACTTTGACAAGACTTCATAATTCGAGAACCTAGCTCTGATAAATGTTATATTCTCAATAGACCCAATGAAACTTGACATCTTGCTATTTTCTTATCTCGATATGCAACCATAACAGTCGACGACTAAGATTAGAGGACACAGAGAGGATGAAGTTGATGATTTCAAAATAAAGATGGGAAAACATTAAAAATTTTGGCTAATTTAGTCAATAAAATAATACTGTTGCAGTTTTCTAAAATTGAGGATGGCAATTGGCTCCCTTTAGGATCAAAGTAGCCTCATCATTGAGTGTGACGATCGTATACCTACTTTTGAATCTCTTACGCCTAACAATCTGGGGTGTTTGCATCTTCCATAAAGGTTAGGGGATTTCCCGGAAAAGTTAAATTTTTGTATGGCAACGTGCTCTTCTAGGCAAAATCTTAAAGGTCTTAAACTATGATTAATGCTTTTATATATTTTGATGAGAGATATTCTTATGGTTTGGAGCTGCAGCTATATGAAGGAGGGAATGAGGATGAGCGTGGAAGCAATCTTATTGGTGAGTTCGTTTATTTAGTTGCTTGGTGCTGAAATGGTGTAAGATTTAAACTTCTATTGGTTTGATTTAGGCAAACTCTAGAAGAAATGTTCAATAGTACTTGATAGTGCACTAATGATAGGTTAAATTAGGTATATATACTGCCAATTGAAAATTTTGGTTTCATTGGTAGGGGGAACGAAATTTGGAAGTTTGATATATTGGATTGCTTGTTGAAGGATCTAACGATTTGTTTATCACAACATGATTTCTTATTTAATTTTTTTCTTGGTGCCTAACCGTATAACTTTCTGATAAAAAATGACTTTCTGCTTGTTTTGAAGTTTTTTTTTGTGATTATGTTGTAAATAATGTACTTGATTACTTTCTTTGTTAGGAAAGATTGTTGAATGCTTGGGTTGGTTGGCATAGCTCTGTAGTACTTGAACTGTTTAAACAGATGACCTGCTGACGAAAACCTAGTTTCTATTATGAGTTTCGTATAAATAATCCTTCTTCTGATACTGCAAAGTATGATTATGTCTCAAGTTCACCTTAGAGTGTATAAAATCTCAATTTGTACACTGTAGGAGTATGGTATACTATGCAATGTTGCAGTGCTTCTTGATTGTCATTTCTGCTGCTGCATAGTTTGCCAAGTCGACTTAAAGTATGTTCTACAACCTGAAGGTCAAAATCTGTGCGCGATGACAAACAAATTATGTGGCTTGTCTTACTTTGCACTAGCCAACTTCTCGTTTTTTTAAAAAAGTAGAGCCTTATGGTTGAATCAGGATGGATGTGAAGTTGAGCAAGTACTGACATGTCTGGGTCTTTTGTCTTTCTGTGGGCTAAAAAAAATGGCCAATCTTGTAGGTGCAAGAACATAATCATCCACATATACTTCTTCTACAAATTGGAAATACATTTTGTAAACTTCCTGGTGGGCGTCTTAAACCAGGAGAGAATGGTAGAACCTTATCCTCTTCATTTATACTTTGTTTTATCTGGCATAAGTGATTTTTTTTTCTGTACCATTACACTACGTTTCTGGACTTGCTTCGCAGAAATTGAAGGTCTGAAAAGAAAATTAACCAGCAAGCTTGGTGCTAATTCACCTGCTCTTGTGCCAGACTGGCAGGTACCACTTTCTGATTTACTTCTTCTTGTACACTTAAGCGAGATACTTGAAACTGATATGGACTTAAGACAGCATGATAAACTGAAGTAAATTTCAAAGGAAAGTGGTGACGGTAAACCCCAAAATGTTACTTTGCATATTGGGGGTTTGGGGGTGGGGAGGGGAGGGATTACATGCAACTCTAATCTGCTTTCTTGGCATTTAAGAATTTGCGGTTGCATTTCCATTGATTTCTTTTTCATCGTGTTGCAGATAGGTGAATGTGTGGCAATATGGTGGAGGCCGAACTTTGAGACCATGATGTATCCATATTGTCCTCCTCACATAACAAAGCCCAAAGTAAGTTTCTAATAAATTGTGGAATGCTTGTAATTTGTCAGACAGTTGGCTTATGTTAATGTTCTTGTATTTCCATTTGCTGCTGAACAGGAGTGTAAGAAGATTTTCCTTGTGCACTTGTCTGAAAGGGAATACTTTGCTGTGCCGAAGAATTTGAAACTCCTTGCTGTTCCTTTATTCGAACTCTATGATAATGTGCAGGTGTGTGGACCATATGGACTCTCTTTATACTCTATCTTGGCAGTCACTCGTGCTTGATGTGAATTCCTAGGCTTGAATTCTTATGCTTTCTTGGATTTTTTTTGCCTCTTATATGGATATATGATAACTGTTACCGATGAAAAAGGATATGTGATGATTGTTAATTCATCTCTATAACGCGTTTTGCATCATTGCAGAGGTACGGGCCGGTTATATCCACCATCCCACAGCAACTATCCAGATTCCAGTTCAACATGATCACTACATGATTGCAGCCCGGGATTTTGACTAATCATCCTTGATATCAACCCTTAAACTCAGAAGTCAAGTACATTGATGTCATCGTCTGAATTGCTAGGGGGGCACCTGGCCATTTTATTTGCCAAAAATTAGGTTCGTTAGAATGAGGATTCTGCATTTTTCATCGGATGGTGTGTCTATGTGTGTTGATCATTCAGGTTATTTATGAGTTACAGGGTTGTGGGACTTATTGGAACAAAGGGATGTTTTATGAAACTTTGGGTAACGACTAATTTTACCAGTAAGCGATATCTGTAACAATTGGGATTCAGTTCTATATGTACTGGTGTTTGAGTTATTTTTCTATAAGAATGACTTGTTTATGTGATGATAGGAATTATGTTTTTGGTATCTCCAACATTTTCAATGAAGTCTCTGGGTTTCTTAGAAACTTTTTTCTATTGAGATTGTGGAATTTCAATTGGTACATCATAAATTACTTTACTATGACCTGTTTTCTTCAAAATTTCCTCATCTTCCATTTTCTGCCTTGCATATAAAGCCTCTTGCCACTGCCCCACTGAGGCATGCATGTTAGACAAGATGACATGAATGCCAGCTTCATTGGCTTTCACTTCAGTAGCCCTCTCTATAATTTCTTCCGCTTTTGGGAAATCATTTTTTAGTCTGCAGCCGCCAACCAAAGCTCCCCAAATGGCATTATCAGGCACAAAAGGCATCTCCGTCACAACAACCAGTGCTTCCTCAAGCTGACCATTTCGGCTCAATAAATCAACCAGACACCCAAAATGCTCAATCTTTGGACTAACCCCATACTCTTTTTCCATGTTTTCAAATATTCGCTTGCCTTTTTCTACCAATCCACCATGGCTGCAAGCAACTAAAGCCCCAGTAAATGTGAACTCATTAGGCTTTATTCCTATCTTTTGCATCATGTAGAATAATTTCATAGCATCCTCTGCCTTTCCATGGATAGCCAATGATTTCACCATTACATTCCAACAAAACACATCTTTCCATCCAAATTTAACAAAGAGAGTAAAAGCTCTGTTAATATCTCCACCTTTTGCATACATGTCTATAAGAGCAGTCCCTGCAATAACCCCAAGCTGAAACCAGTCTGTAATAAGACAATGCACCCACTTTCCAAACTCTAAAGCTCCTAAGTGGGAACAGGCTGATAAAACAGAAACAAATGTATATCCATCTGGAGTGACACCTTCTGATTGCATTTGGACAAAGAGATTCAATGCTTCTTCATATTCTCCATTCTGGGCGTAGCTTGATATCATTGAATTCCACGAAACTGCATTTCTTTGTGGCATTTTCTCGAAAATGTTTCTCGCTGTTATGAGGTCTCCAGCATTGGCATATGCTCTAATCATTGTCGTCCAGGACACGACATTCTTCTCTGGCATTCTTTCAAACAAATCCCTTGCATTCACCAACTCTCCAATCTTGACATAACCAGATATTGTAGAATTCCACGTAATAGTATCTCTTTGGGGCATCTCGTCGAACAGTTTTCTGGCACTGACTACATCACCAACACTTGCATACTCCGAAATTATTCGGTTCCATACTTCCACATCTCTAACACCCATTTCATCAAACACCTTCCGAGCATCATAAAACTTTACATCACTTACAAAACAAACAAGATTAAGTGACGCCGGGATTCTTATATACATACTAAAAAGAGCTTTGCCAACTACCACACTGAACTCAAATCCAGCCTTAACAATCCGACAATGTACTTTTTTCCCAGTTCTAAACCAACCCAAATCAGCGCAGGAGTCCAAAACATATGGGTAAGTAAAATTATGAGGAGTGAGCCCTCTATGAAGCATTTCATCATACATTAAGATGGATTTCTGAGGGGGACCATTGAAAGCGTAACCTCTAATCATTGCATTATAGAGTATGGTTTCTTGACCAAAACCTTGGCTCGGTTGAGAAAATATATGAGCGGAATAGTCCATGGATCCGAACTCAGTGCTTCGTCGAAGAAATTTTGAGAAAACTTGGATGTTTTGGTTGAGGGAGGTCGCGAGTATGTGCGCATGGATTTGTTTCAGCTGTTTGAATGTGCATTTTGGCAATCGTTCTACAATTTTCAGCTCTAAAGCATAGCTACAAGCCATTCATGGCTAAAAGTTTAACTGGACCTAATGGATCAGATCTGAATAAAAGAATAGCGAAAAAATTGCAAAACAAAGGTATTTTAAAGCTGTTTTTGTTAAGGTAGACCCAAGAGCAACCATTTTGTAAACATCGACCTTACATTAATTTGTACTTACCCTCATTAATTTGTGCTTACCCGGACCACTTTTTCTTTATTTTTTCACTTTTTTCTTTATTACCATTCGTACAAGTTGTCCAATCAAATGTCATGGTATACTCACTTAACACTCAAAACTTTCATACCCACCCCATTTCTCCTTCTTTATTTTTCATTTTTTCAAATTCTTCTTCGTTTTCCTCTTCGTCTTCATCTTCTTCTTCGTCTTCTTTCTTCTTCATGCAACAACAAAGGATTACTAGTTCTTCTATCTAGAACATGTATAAGTTTTTTTTTCTTCTTTCTGAAAATATTTACTTGTCTTCTTCCTTCTTTCATAGGTTTTTCATTTTCATGAGTTTTCTGGGACTATTTATTTGTTTTATTCTTTCTGAAACGTTGTTTGAAGTTCATTTATCATACATGATCACTACAAGATGATGGTGTAGTGTAAAATGAGGTCTACACGAGTACTACATGAGCCTAGGGTAGTCATCGTGTAGACTACACGCAGGGTACACGGGCTCCGTGTAGACCTCATATACACTACATGATCATCGTAGAGTGCATCAGGAACTTTTTCAACAATTCACGAGCATCGTGTAGCATCTATTATACTAATCGAGGCCTACACGATCATCATATAGTGTCGTCGTGTAGTGTACAAGATGACCACATGATGATCATGTACTCCTCATGCAGACTACCATGATCCTTGTTCGTATACACTACATGATTGAACAAAATGATCATCGTGTAGTTCTCGTATAATCTACACGATCATCGTGTAGTCATCGTGTATGGCTTATTACAGTACACATGGTCTGCATGATGATTGTGAAGGCCTCGTATATATTACACGATGACTACACTATGCCCGTGAATGCCTCGTGTACACTACACGATGACTAGACGATCATCGTGTAATATTCCATTTCATTATGTATTCTTCTTGTACTGACTTCCTTTAGTGATGTATATACAAATATGACTGAAGTTTAAATTTTTGTAATCCACGATGGAGATTGGGTGAAAGATCGTACAACATGAGTCTTTTAGTGAAGAGAAGATCAAATGATTGGAGATATCTACTAACTGCACTTACCACGAGCTATTGGGTATATTGCATGAAGAACTCCAAATAGACCTCTCAAAGTATGATATGTCCATCAAAATTCTTTATAGGAGTCATGTCCCATGCCCTCATGCTAAAATTTTAAAGGATAGAGATTTACAGTTATTTGTTAAGGAGAATGGATCATTATCAGTTAGAAGCTCATTATTTGTAAGTACTTAACCTAAATTTCTTCCATCTCAAAGCTTAGTTCTTCAAACCACAATCTCACAACAATCTCGGGTTCCTGAAACTACAGGGTTTTATCAAAGTTGGGTTCTTGAAACACAAATGTCATGACAACCTCGACATGAAAGCATTATTCGCTTTGAGACTTTTGATTATTTTGAAAGGAACTATCATGATTATGATGATGTTTTTTGTCATGACGATTATAATGTTTTTGAGGATGAGGATTTTGATGTTGATAGAGATGATGATGATGATTTTGATCAGGGGGCGTATGATGATGCAAACCGTGGAGATGACCATGATGAAGCCATCAATGGAGACAACCATACAACAATTCCAAACTTGAATATTGGTGGTGAACCCGAGACCGCTTGTCCATTGTCATTACAACCTGATTTGAATAAACAATGTCCTAGGTCTAGTGAACAACAGGCTGATTTGAATCAGCTTGTAACAGACACAATAAATATGGATGATTTGTAGAGTGATAAAGTCGAGTTGTTTAAGGTTGCTCGTATGATGGTCATCCAAAGAAATTTTGAGTTTCGGATCTTTAAGTCAAGCCAGTCAATATTGGTACTTGTATGTGTTGAGAAAACATGCTAATGGAGGTTATGGGCCATGAAATTGAAAAATTGTCCATACTTCAAAGTTACAAAGTTCATCAATACACATAAATGAACATTTGAAGTTTTGAGACATGAACACCATCAGACTACATATTCATTGTTTGGTCATTCTATACGATCCAAATACACGGGTGTCGAATGTATATATAGGTGAAAAGACATAATTGAAGATGCTCGGCTTGATTTCGGTGTCAACATAGGTTATCATAAGGCATGGAGAGCTAGGGAATATGCATTGGGATTAGTTCGAGGGTTTCCTGAAGACAACTATAGGATGCTCCAATTATATTGTCACATGTTAGGATAAAAAAATTCAGATACTTATTTTTTATTTTGCCATCTTAATGTCTACACGAGTACTGCACGAGCCTCGTGTAGTCTACACGATGGTTACACGGATCTCGTGTACTCTACATGGATCTCGTGTACTCTACACGGATCTCGTGTACTCTACACGATTGTTACACGGACCTGGTGTAGTCATCGTGTAGTTTACACGATTGATACACGAATCTCGTGTAGTCATCATGCAGAGTACACGAGGTTCGTGTAAACTTGCATCTTAAGACTTGTACGTGCAGAGAATTTGATCTTGATCAAATTCCATGCATCCATGTGTTGGCTGCATGTCGGTAGCGCAATATTTTCGCATACACTATGCGTTTGAGGTTCTATAAAAATGAGGCTCTAAAGGCTGTATATACAGAAACAATACATCATTTCCAGGATCAAACAGATTGGCTCATCAGCCAGAAGGTTCATGAAAAAGTGGTATTGCCACCTATAACGAGGAGGCTAAGTGGCAGACCTAGGACAAAGAGAATTCCATCTAGAGGTGAGGAAGTAGTGAGAAGGAAGTGCAAACGTTGTGGGCAAATTGGCCACAACCGAGAAACGTGCAGAATTCCAATTACTCTATCTCAATGGGATGACCAAACCACTTAAATATAAATAATGACCTTTGTAGACTTAAATTAAATATTAATATAGAAATATATTTGTGTTTGTTATGTAATAATGTCATAAAGTTTAATTAGCCTGCCTGAATCCTACATGATTCCCGTGAAGTCATCGTGTAGCCTACATGAATCCTACACGAATCCTGTGAAGTTCTCGTGTAGGCTACACGATGACCACACGATGCTTGCGAAGTCATCATGTAGCTACATGAGTCCTACACGAATCCCGTGAAGTTCTCGTGTAGTCTACATGATGACTACACATGCCCGTGAAGTCATCGTGTAGGCTACATGAAGACTACACTATGCCCGTGAAGTCATCGTGTAGTCTACATGTAGTTTACACAATGCTTGTGAAGTCATTGTGTAGACTACACGAGAACTTCACGGGATTCGTGTAGGTTTGATGTAGGTTACACGATGACTTCACGGGTAGCGTGTAGACTACATGAGAACTTCACGAGATTCATGTAGGATTCATGTAGGCGCCACGATGACTTCATGGGCATCGTGTAGACGACAAGAGAACTTCACGGGATTCGTGTAGGATTTATGTAGGCTACACAATGACTTCACGGGCATCGTGTAGGATTCATGTAGGCTACACGATGAGTTCACAGGTATCATGTAGGATTCAGGCAGGCTAATTAAATTTTATGACATTATTAAATAACAGACACAAGTAAATTTCTATAATCCATAATTCACAATTTAATAAACTAAAAATCTATAAAATATATCCATATTATTTCGGTACAACATTGCCACATGCAAATAACTTAATTGCAATTCGTCTTCGATATTCTGACATTTGTTGTTGAGTTATTTTGAGAGGTTATTCCCATATGCGAGTGCTTTGACAAACTTAAGAGTAAATACCTCACAATCGAACCTACAAAATATATGAAATGCAAAAACACAATTAAATAATGTGTATGAAATTTTAAGTGGACTTTAAAAAAATGTATATCTCACTTACCATTCTCTTGTTGTGGACACTTCATGATCTCATATTTCCACTCATCTTTGGGTTTAATCTCCTGTCTTCTCTCATAAATATTCATCATTTGAGTTAGCCGATGGACAATCTTCATGAAAGGTTTTATTATTTCAATGTATAAGGAGTGTGAAGGGCTCGTGTAGTATACACAAAGTCTACACGAGGCCCAGAGACTATGGTGTGCAGTTCATTAAGTTAAAAAACAAATCATACTTACTTGCAGAAACATATCACCAACAATGATTCTGATATGAGGGTTGTATTCTTGCAAATCCCTCCTCATGAGCTCCAGGTATGCATCGATATGTTGTAATGTAATAAAGATTAGTTAAGATATTTATAATTATTTTAAATACCACATTAAAAAAGATTATAATAACTTTTTACATCTGACTCAAGCCATTGATAAGGTGAAAAGACTAGTTTTTTTAATCAGGTAAGGTCAACGGTACAAAATCCAGCATCTACTTTCTCGTTCCTGTACAACGTAATTATAGATCAAAGTTAGGTACACAATTGGTTTACTACACGGTGGTTACATCGATATATGTGTAACCATCGTGTATATTATACGATGACTACACGAGGTCAGTGTAACCGTCGTGTAGTATACATGATGGCTACACGAGATCAGTGTAACCGTCGTGTAGTATACACGATGGCTACACGAGATCAGTGTAACCATCGTGTAGTATACACGATGGCTACACAATATCAGTGTAACCATCATGCATATTATACGAAGACTACACGAGGTCAGTGTAGCCATCGAGTATACTATATGATGGATAGACGAGGTCAGTGAAACCATCATGTAGCCTGCATGATGGTTACACGAAGAAGAAGTGTACAAGAAAATTACAGAACTTAATTTGTTCTTGGGGAGGTGAGCCAGACTTTAAAATGAGCTTCATCAACAAAAGATACGTCACCATATGCTTGCAAATGTTTGAAGTCTGTTTTGGCAACAATATTCTCATCAGCTTTTTTCCTTTGCAGCGTTTTCTTTTCAACCTTTTCGGTTTCCCAATTAGGTGACTCTAGGACCCGAGAACTTTTTATCGTCCTTTTACCAAGTTCACCAAGGCAGATGAGTTCTTCTTCTCCATCGTTGGACTACTCCGTTGACCAAACTGAATCCATCAATGCAGATATTATCGATGCAAAAACTCAGGAACCCGAAAACTTACCTTATTATTTTTCCTTGCTATGGGAGATGAAGACTCAAGGATTTGTAGAGAGAGAGATGATGAGACTTCGAGAGAGAGAGAGATAGAGTAACAGTAAGAGAGAAATGAGGATAATGCAAGTGAGGTACACAAAGATGTGTGGTTTCGTTTAATCATTTTTTTTCAAGCCGTCGTTTGGAATTCATGAAGGATTTTTTTGATAGCTTCACAAAATGATTTTTAATTGAAGGTGGGCCAGGAGTCAGGGTAAGCGAAAATTAGTGTAAGGGTTTATTTCTACAAAATAGTTAGTGTAGGGGTCTAATTTAGTAAAAACCCATATTTTAATGGAAAACAAGTCATGTGCATGATTCGACGGTCAGATCTAACCTAAATTCGTCTTAGAGACAAGGCTAAAGAAGTTAGTTCCTTGATTGGATTGTACTAGATAAAGAGACGATATAATATAAATGCATATGATAATATAATATAAATACATTTGGATTGTAGAAGTAAGGATAGACCAGGAGACAATATAATTTAAATCTAGAATGCGTAAGGGATGAGATTCTATTGGTTATTTAGGGGTTCATCTCTTTGTTGGTACGCTTAAACGTCAGTATTTGACCCATTGGGATGATAAAATTAAAAATAAATTGGAATCTTGGAAGGGTTTAACTTTATCCATGGCAGACAAATTAAGTCTCATTAATTCGGTGATCCAATGTTCATTTTTGCATTCCTTTTAGATTTATCGTTGGCCTTCATCTATTTTGAAAGATTTAAATATTGTTATTAGATCTTTTGAATAGGTTCAATTGATACTTGTAAGTCTACTCCAGTGTCTTAGAAATTTTGCTGGAAACCTAAAGAGGAAGGTGGTCTTGGTATCAAAGACATTTGCCTTCTTAACAAGATGATGTTGAAAAAGCTTACTTGGAGGTTCTTGACTGAGGACTATATGATCTTAAGTTATCTTCGTGCTCGTCACTTCACACAGGATCGCCGACCGAGGTCATGGTATATTTCTTCTCTTGTCTAGCCTGGCTTGAAATATCATTATACTCCTTTGATGCTTGAGTCTAGATGGTTAATTAGTTATCATTCTAAAGTTCGATTTTGGATAGACAATTGGTTAGGAACTTTGTTGATTGATTTGGTTGATGATCGTCATTTGTTACATCTTCCTTTGGAGTCTCTCGTGAAAGATGTCCACACTAAGTCAGGGGGTTGGCGTCTCCCTGGTCTTTTCATTATTCCCATCTGGTACTTCTGAGATTGAGGAAATGATGATTAGTTCTGACACAGACTCATTAGTTTGAGCACACTCTTTGGATGGTGTTATTTCTTGTAAAGCTACATATGCTTCTCTTACTGAGGTTGTGAATTCTGTTAGTTGGGGTAAGCAGATTTGAAAACCATTTATTCCACCCTCCTGGTCTATCCTCACTTGGTGTTTGTTTCATGGAAAGATGCCTACTGATTTTGTATTGCGTGCTCGTGATTATATTTTTCCTTCTTGATGTCATCATTATTGTGTCGCAGATGAGGACTTACGCCATCTATTTTTCTTTTGGACTGTGGAACGCTGTGTCAAGTATTTTTAGGAAAGATATCAAACTTGACGGTACTTTTTTAGATCTTTGACATATGGTGATGAAAATATTTTTTAGTACGTCGTTGAAAGCTCCATGGCAGACCTCCATTATTACCATAGTTTAGGTAGTGTGATTCCTTCGTAAACAAGGCACATTTGAGAGTAGAAAATCTGTCTTTGTTGAAGCTCTTGGATCGCTTTTACGTTCATTTGGTGAAGCAGACTCCTTTAAGATTAGCACGACTTAGAGTTCAATTGAGGAACTTTTGACACTTCAGCAATTTTATGTTTCAAGTCATCCTTCCAGTATCGATGAAGGGACTTTCAGTAGATGAAGAGACTTTCAGTAGTCCTGGGCTAACATGTGGTGGAGGCATTTTTCGATCGTATAGAGGATTCGTTAAGCGCTGTTATGCTATTCACATTGGCGTATAGTTTGCTTTTGAGGCTGAGTTGGCTGGTGAGATTCATGCGATTGTTTATGTTTCAAACTTTGGATGGAGATAATTATGGCCAGAAATTGATTCTGTTTATGTGGTTTCCATTCTTCGTTTTAAATCTTGAAATGTCACATGGCGTTGGCGTAATGTTTTAGATAGTTGTTTAAATTTAATCGATCAGATGGACCTTGTTGTCACTCATATTTATCGAGAGGATAATCGAGTTGCAGATTGTTTGGCATACATGGCTCCTAGTATAGTTCCTCCAACTTAGTGGTGGAATGCTTCAAATTGTTTTTCTTTGTTTATTTCTGATGATATTTTTAACAGGTCTAATTTTAGGTTCTGCTGATTTTGTTCTTTACGATTTCTTTAGTTGACTCTTTTATTTCGATTTAATAATATGTTGAGTTGAGCTAAATGATGAGGGTGCTACGAATGTGTCAGTCTAGCTATGATGTTCTGATGCACCTACTGATTCTTATCACTAACAAACTTAATATATATATACACATACATACATAAAAATAAGGTTAATTTCACAGAGACCCCTCGAATTTTGGTCATTTTTTAACTAAACACTATCAACTTGGATATTTTCTTTAGAGATCGTTCAACTTTTATAATCCATAAAAGTAGGGTTTTTTGCAAGACTATACCTCATGAAAATGAATTTTGTAAATTATACCTCTTTAGTAATTTGTGCACTCCTTAACCCTGGGCCCACATTCTCTTAATTTTTTCTCTTCTGTTTTCCTCATTGCCCTTCTTACACATTGGCTCACACTCTCTCTCTCTTCATCTTCCATTTTCAACTCTCTCATTTTTCCAGAAACTCATTTTCTCATAAACCCATTTTCACTTTTGATTTCTTCATGCTTCATTTGTTTTATGATTTTATAACCTTTTCATTTTCTAAAACATTAAGGTTGAAAGCTAAAATTGTAATTTTATTTTTGGAATTTTGGTGGAAAATGGGTGAGAATATTGACCAAAATTTAATGGGTTTTGTTGATTTTAGATTTTGCTCATTTTTGAGAGAGAGAAATTGTAGCAATCTTGTAGACTATATGATGGGTACACTGACATCGTGCAGGCTACATGATACCTACACGATGTCCGTGTACCCATCGTGTACCCTACACGATGGCTATGTGGGTATCTTGTAGCCTATACAATGACTAAAGTGTTGGGGGGGAAGAATGAAGAAAAAAAGTAGTGGCAATGGGTACACGATCGTAGTGTAGTCATTGTGTAGTATAATTTTAATAGGTTTTGTTAATTTTTTAGGTCTTGTTAATTTTTGTTTTGTTAATTTTAGTGGGTTTTGTTAATTTTGAGAGAGAATGTAGAGATAAAAAGACAAAACATAGAGCTTAGAGAGAGAGAACGTTGAGAAAGAGAGAGAACGTCGAGAGAGAGGAGGGGGTACACGACGCACTTGTACCCATCGTATAGACTACAAGATGCCCGTGTACCCATTGTGTAGTCTACATGATCATCGTGTAGGCATCGTGTACACTACACATGTAATATATTTAATTTTACATATTTATTTAAATATTAATAAATATGGAGTTTGAGTGTTGAAGAAAAATGATTTGTCATTTAATTTGATGTTGTTTAAGAAAAGTGTTATAGGAAGAACGAAGAAAAAGTAGTGGGCAATGGATATACGATGATTACACGATTGTGGTGTAGTCATCGTGTAGTGTACACGATGACTACACGATCATAGTGTAGTCATCGTGTAGTGCACACGATGTCTACACGATTGCCGTGTAAGCATAGCGTACACTACTCATGTAATATATTCCATTTTATATATGTATTTAAATTAATAAATATGAAGGTTGAGTGTTGAAGAATAATGATTTGACATTTGATTTGTGTTGTGTAAGAAAAGTGTTGGGGGAAGAAAGGAGAAAAATTAGTGGATAATTGGTACACGATGGCTACACGATGGCTACACGATCACAGTGTAGTCATCGTATAATGTACACGATCATCGTGTAGGCATCGTGTACACTACATATGTAATATATTTAATTATNATATATAATATTTTTAAATATGGATGCTGAGTGTTTATTTGACATTTGATTTGATGTTGTGTAAGAAAAGTATTAGTGGAAGGAATAAGAAAATGTAAGTGAATTATGGGTAATGAGTACATGATAGCTACACGATCGTCGTGTAATCATCATGTAGTCTACACGATCATCGTGTAGTCTACACGAAGGCTACACTATGATCATGTAGCCATCGTGTACCCATTGCCACTACTTTTTCTTCATTCTTTCCCTCCCAATACTTTTCTGAAACAACATCAAATCAAATGTGAAATCATTATTGTTCAACACTCAACCTTCATATTTATTAATATTTAAATAAATATATAAATTAAATATATTACATGTGTAGTGTACACGATGCCTACACGATGATCGTGTACACTACACGATGACTACACTACAATTGTGTAGCCACCGTGTAGACTACACAATGGGTACACATGCTTCGTGCAGCAATCTTGTAGTTTACATGATGGGTACAAGGGCGTCGTGTACTTCTCTCTCGACGTTCTCTCTCATTCTCAACATTCTCTCTCTGTCTCTAAGCTCTACGTTTTGTCTTTCTCTCTCTACGTTTCCTCTCAAAATTAACAAAACTCACTAAAATTACAAAACAAAAATTAACAAGACCTAAAAAAATTTAACAAAACCCATTAAAATTACAATATACGATGACTACACTACGATAGTGTAGCCATCGTGTACCCATTGCCCACTACTTTTTTCTTCATTCTTTCCCCCTAACACTTTAGCAATCGTGTAGGCGACACGATGCTGGTGTAGCCATCGTGTAGGCTGCACGATGCTTGATGTCAGTGTACCCATCATAGCCTACATGATGACTACATGATGCCAATGTACACATCATGTAGTCTACCGGGATAGCTACGGTCTCTCTCCCCCAAATCTGCAAAAGCCAAAATTAATAAAACACATCAAATTTTGACCAATATTCTCACCCATTTTTTGTCAAAATTCCAAAAAATAAATTACAATTTTAGCTCTCAACCTTAATTTTTTAGAAAATGAAAAAGTTATAAAATCCTGAAGCAAATGAAGTATGAAAAAATAAAAAATGAAAATGGATTTATGAGAAAATGGGGTTTTGGCAAAATGAGAGAGATATGAAGATGGAAGATGAAGAGAGAGAGAGAGTAAGTCAATGTGTAAGAAGGGTAATGAGGGAAAAAGAAGAGAAAAATTGAAGGGAATGTGAGCCCCGGGTTAGGGAATGCACAAATTACTGAAGGGATATAATCTTGTAAAATATTTTTTCATGAGGTATAGTCTTGCAAAAAACCCTAAAAAATAACCCCTGTTCAAAAATCCGTTTTCTTCCTTAAATAAGTCACGTGCAAGGCAGGTGACCTTTAATGAATATTTTTTAGACAAATTTTCCTTCATGACAAAAGCCCCATTTAGTCAAAGCAATCATTTTTTTTAGATTATTTGGATAAATATACTCTTTTTACTTTGTCTAAGGATTTTTATATCCTTTTTTTTAAAAATCAGAATTCTATACCCTGAGACCCACACAATTGAATTAAATATTACTAATCTCACCAAAATTTTTCTCTTCCTAATGCACAATCAAATCAATCCCTTCATCTCTTCTTCTTCTACTTCTTCTCATTCTCTTTTATTAAACGAAGCTCATATTTTTTCTTCTTCTTCTAAATCTTCTTCATCTTCACCTTCATCTTCGTCTTCTTCTCATTATAATTATTATTTTTGCTATTATACAGTGAGAAAGTGAGTCACTCTTCTTCTTCTTTTTCAACGAGACTCATTTTTCTTCTTTAACGAGACTCATTCTTTTTCTTCTTCAACGAGACACACTCGGATTCTCATTCTCCTATTTTTTGAATCATTCAATTAATGATTTTGACTCTGGAAGTGAAAAAAATAACTACTTGAAGGGTTCAAGTAGTTGTATCTTACTACTTGAACCATTCAAGTAGTGATTTTGAGTCAGGAAGCCAAGACGTAACTACTTGAAGGGTTCAAGTAGTTGTGTCTGACTACTTGAACCCTTCAAGTAAGTAATGATTTTAATTCTGGAAGTAAAACAAGTAACTACTTGGAGGGTTCAAGTAGTTGCATATGGCTACTTGAACCTTTCAAGTAGTGATTTTGATTCTGAAAGTCAAAACAAGTAACTACTTGAAGAGTTCAAATAGTCAGATACAAGTAGTCGGATACAACTACAGATAATTTGACTACTTGAAGGGTTCAAGTCGTATTTTTTGACTACTTGAACCCTTTAAGTAGTCACATACTTTCTGTATAAATCACTATATAAAATAAAATAACTACTTAGAGGGTTCAAATAATCTTTTTTTTGTCAGTCAACACTCATACACCAGACCACTACTTGAAGAGTTCGAGTAGTTGTTTATGACTACTTGATCCCTTCAAGTAGTTGTTTATGATAAATCGAAGGATTCAAATAGTTTTTATGTCAGTCAATTACCCATACATCAGGTGATTACTTGAATGGTACAATTTTAAAATATTTTATCTTCTTCTTCTTCATTATTTTTCAATGAAACTTTTTCTTCTACTTGAAGGGTTCAAGTAGTTTTTTATGACTACTTGAACCCTTCAAGTAATTGTTTCTTTTGCCAGGCAATACTTATACATCATGTGACTATCTGAAGGGTTCAAGTAATTGTTTATGACTACTTGAACCCTTCAAGTAGTGATTTTTATTCTGGAAGTCCAAGCAAGTAATTACTTGGAATTATGTATAAAAAATAATTACTTGTTTTTATTTAATAATAATCGAGAATGAAGTTTTCAATCTATTTTGTACGTATATTGTACATATTTAGCAATCTAATGCAAATTGCATATATTCTATGACTACTTGAATGACTTAAGTAATTATTTTTTACTACTTGAACCCTTCAAGTAGTTTTTTTTCTTTTGAAGTCTATTGTCTAGTAAGAAAATCATTACTTGAGGGATAAAGTATTAATTTTTTACTACTTGAATCCTTCAAGTAATTTTTTTTCTTTTGAAATTTGTTGTCCAGTAAACTAGCCACGACTTGAAGGATTCAAGTGGTAATTTTTTACTACTTGAACTCTTCAAGTAGTTTTTTTCTCATGAAAGGAGAATGATTTTATCATTAAAATATCAAAATTATTTAAACAACCAAATAAGATGAATTTATATCACTCTAAAAAAACTCTAAAATTAAAAGATATACAAATTACAAAAAAGCCTAAAATTATGATCGAAACAACTTTTGGGCCTTTGAAAGTGCTTAAAACAGTGTTTTTTGGACTCGCAATTGGGGTGTTATGGGAAAACCCGATTGCACATATAGATATCTGAATAAACTTCGATTTGATATCTTACAGGTCACGTGATTCCACCCGAGTCAAAAGTTATACCCTCCGAAAGTTGACATGCGTGTGCCACGATCCATTTATTTCAGAAATTCTAAAGTGCACCATCTGCATCACTACTTGAACCCTTCAAGTAGTGATGAGCTTACTGGAAAATAGATTTTTAGAGAAAAAAACTACTTGAAGGGTTCAAGTAGTAAAAAAATACTACTTGAACCATTAATGTAATCATATGCTCATTGAAAAATTGATTAAACCCTTCAAGTAGTCATTTTTTTTACTACTTGAACCCTTCAAGTAGTTTTTTTTCTCTTGAAGTCTGTTTTTCAATAAGCTCATTACTACTTGAAGACTTCAAATAGTGATTTATAACTACTTGAACCCTTCAAGTAGTTATTTTGATTCTTGTAGTCAATCATCCAGAGAGCATGTGACTACTTGAAAGGTTCAAGTAGTTATAAAACATTACTTGAACCCTCCAAGTAGTCATTTATCTAGAGATCTTGGGCTACTTGAAGGGTTCAAGTAGTGTTTTATAACTAGTTGAACCCTTCAAGTAGTCATTCTGATTCTCTCACTCAATTATCTAGAGAGCATGTGACTATTTGAATGGTTCAAATAGCTGTTTATAACTACTTAAAAGGGTTCAAGTAATTGATTTTAGTATGACAACAGTAAAGCAGTAGTAAAATAGAGACCACTTGACTATTTGAAGGGTTAAGAACGAGTTTCTAACTACTTGAACCCTTCAAGTAGTTGTTCCATCCAAATAGTTGGTTTTATTTTGTCATTACTCGAACTATTACTTAAAGCTTTTTATGCGTAAAAAATTAAGAGAAGAATGGGTACCGGTCTGCTCTCGTTGAAGAAGAAAAAGGAGAAGAATGGTTAGGTCTCGCTGAAAAATGATGGGTCATAGGGTCTTGAAGAAGAAGATAAAGGAGAAGCAGTAGAAGAAGAATAAAGGAAGAAGAAGAAGAAGAAGAAGAAGAAGAAGAAGAAGAAGAAGAAGAAGAAGAAGAAGAAGAAGAAGCAGAAGAAGAAGAAGAAGAAGAAGAAGAAGAAGCAGAAGACGTTTTTGTTGAAGAAGTGATGAACCAAGGTTGATTTGATCTTTGCATATGGAAGATAAATGAAATGATGAGGAAAGAGATAGTTATCATGCTTGATGTTGATAATAATTGGCGATGGGTATAAAATTTTTAGTTTTTTGGAAACGGGTATAAAAATCTTAACAAAAAATGAAAAATATATATTTATGCAAATAACCCCATATTTTTCATCCTCCAATAAAAACTGCGAGTTCTTGGCTTTCTGGGTTTTTTTCTTCTTCACATAATCTCTGCAAAATCTGCTTCTGGTTTCTATGGTAGAGTTAGTGTCGGTATAGGCATTCACATTGACCGTGATAGAAGTAGTGATAGCAATGGCGGCGACCATGGAGGTTTTTGGATTAGTGGAGGAATAAATACCCGATGCCATCTTCTCGTTCTTCATTTGATTGTTGGGTCCCATCTTCTTCGTAACCAGCTAACGATTTTTTATTTGATCTAGAATTGCAGTATAAATATAGTTTTGTTGGATTCAGATCTTGTTCTGAGAGTACTTTGATTAATACTTTTAGTACCAATCTTTAGCTCAAACTAGTTGTTTTAGTGGTTTGAACCCCTTTTCTCCTGGATCATATAACTCTCTCACATTTCGGTAACCCTTTTGCTGTGCTCAGCCGCTATTTGGTTGTCGATTTGATAAAATTTGAGTCCGGATTGTAAAATTTTATCATCAACGCGTTGGTTTTAGAAACAACAGATTTTTGGATAGTTTAGATATATTACCCATTTATTTGTAGTGTTCTACTGACCAAAAGAATTTTTTTTAGTTTCTAACTATCTTCTTGTTGGAAATTATGTATTGCATTATAAGTTAAATGGAAGTAAAGGTAATACAATAATTCTGTAAATACATTAATTACAGAAGGTAAGTAATATGATTTGAATAATAATGTAAATAAGTGATTACAAAATGTATAAATACCAATGTTAAATATAGCGGACAAAGTAACAGTATAATGAGAAATCAAACGGAGTCATGTTTGCACAGTTTCTTAAAACAGTTACCCCCCACACTTGTAATACTAAGGTTGATAACGGAGTCTGTTTTCTAAGATAAAACGGTTGGAGGCAGTTGAAGAGCACCCAACTTCACCACCTTGATCGAACTGACTTGTTCGAATTCTACCACCAGAGTAACGACGTAAAACCAAGACTTGGACCGAAAAATCAAACCGCCGATGAAAATTGAGAGAAAATAGAGCTAATTGCTTCTTTTTTATGTGAAAAATGAGGAGGGAGATACCTCATTTTATACTACTCATGGGGGAGCCACCAATAAAGGCCATTTAACCCATTAAAGGCCTATTTAACCCCATAAACTAATTTCTCTTAAATTACAAAATAAAAAATATTTTGGACCTTAAACTACAAAATAAAAAACATTTTTTTTCTTTTATACTACTCATGGGGGAGCCACCAATGAAGGTCATTTAACCCATTAAAGGCATATTTAACCCCAAAAATATTTTTTTCTCTTAAATTACAAAATAAAAAATGTTTTGGCCTTAAACTACAAAAAATATTTCGTAAAGTAATTGCACCAACTAGACAAGTTTTGAAAGCAGAGTTAAGGAATAGCAGGGTTTTCGGATTTTTGGGTAAATAGCAGATTTTTGGATGCCATGTCATCAAAATCCGATTGATGATTTGCAGTTGACAATTTTGCCCCTCATTGATAGTTTCAATTATTTGATTTTGTGGGGCCAAGTCAATTAATGAGATTTCATTTTCTTTGGAATTTTTAGTTTTTAATATTATTAATATATTATATTTTCCATAATCGATTGATCATCAATTCTGGATTTGCAGACTGTTTTCAAAATAATTCACCTAAATTGAAAAATTGTGATTCACAATTAACCGAGTTCTTGTATTTGTGTGTTTTTACTACCCGATTTTTCTTCCAGATTCCTTTGAAGGAAAATAATACCATTGATTGCATTCATTCTCCATAACCGTAGAACATCACAAAGATTGGTGTGTTCATGTTTTTAAAGGCATTTCTGGGGGTTTTCGGTCTTCACATTCTTTCACATTCTCTTTTTATATCAAGCTTCACAAGGGTCATTCATGGAAGGTTAGTATTTTGGTATTTTATCATTTGCATGTTCTTAGAGTATCAAATTGTATAATTTTTTTTATTTATAGTATGTATTTTTTTTACGTTAATCATCGCTTTGTTGTTGTGGATTCGATATGTGTTTATTGCTTAGATGTTCGTTATATGTTTCTCAAGTGCTGAAATGACATGTTTGAAGAAATTTTATTAGTTAGATTCGATGATGCATGTTTCAAAACATATTTTCTTGTTTCAAAGTAAATCATTATCCACGACAGTGTCAATAGCATGTTTCTTGTATGAAAACTGTTAATATTTGATGATGCATATTTCAAACCTTATTTACCTGTTTCAGAGTAAATCATTATCCACTACTGTGTCAATCGCATGTTTCTTGTATGAAAACTGTTAATTTATATATTACTCAATAAATGTCAATATTTTATTTATAATAAGATATATAATAAAGTATTATTACTGTAAATAAATGTAATTTTATTCTGGTAAAATATATCATATATTGAATGTTTGATTTTCATGTTGTTTTTCATAAAAACACGTTTTTCAAATTCTAAAGATCCCTACTATTGTTATGTATGATGGAAGATGGGATGAGTCGAAGTCTTACGTTGCTTTTCGTTCTAAACCTTTTTTGGTTGATGTCAATATGAAGTTTGTTGAGATGGTTGAAGGAATTAATATGGTTTTGGATTCTGTTGATGAGAGAGATCAGTTTGAGATTATTGTCAAATTGCAACTTGACAATGCTTAATCTACTACTGCTGAAATAAAAAATGATCATGACGTATAATGATATGTTTTGTTGATAAGGAATGAAAATGGGGTTAATTTCCACTTATTATTGATAGTAGTAAGTTCAATATAGTCCAATGCACTGATTTACAAAATTACGTGCTTGATGAGGGTATTCAATCAACATCAATGAATTGTGAGGATGCTCAAGACGATGAGATTTTTATCACTCTGGTTGATTTAAAAAATATCCCTAACAATTTTGACATTAAAAAGAAATAGTTATTTAGAAATAAATATGAGTTAAAAAAGGCGTGCACATGACTGCATTGAAAGTGAATTTTGAGTTTAAAATTGAAAGATCAAATCGAGAAAGAATGAATGCCTGTTGCGTTAATGATCAATGCAAGTGGTTTGTTTGGGCATCTATATACAAAGGTGGGAAGCTTTGGATGGTTCGTGAATATATTAAAGAACACAGTTGTTCGTTAGATATAATTCAAAGTGACCATCGTCAAGTAACATCCAATATTGTTAGTCAATACATTAAATGTAGATATAGGAATGACGTACGAGATCGGACAACACCCAAAGACATTATTGATCATATGTGTTTGAAGCATGGGGTACCATTAACTATTACAAAGCGTGGAAAGAAAACCAAAACGCGTTGGATTTGCTTCGAGGGACGTCAGAAAAGTCGTACGCAAGATTACTATCATATTGTTATGTATTGAAAGAAAAACCCCAGGTATATCACTTTTTTGGTATTTCAATTACTGATCACGAAATCAATAAACCTACTTGTATTTGTGTTTTGAAGGTACCGTGACAGTAATTCTGAATGATGGGAATGACACATTCAAATACCTTTTCATATGTTTGGGGGCTGCATTGAAATGTTGGCATCATTGTAGACCAGTGATTTCAGTAGATGGAACTTTCCTAAAGAGCAAATATCTCGGTACGTTGTTAACAACATCATTGTTATGTGGTAATAGTCAAAATTTTCCTTTGGCATTTGTTGTTATAGATTCAGAAAATGATTTATCTTCGAGATGGTTTTATGAAAAATTGAAGAAAGTAATTGGTGATAGGGAAAATTTAGTAATTATATCTGACAGGCACAACAGTATCCCAAAGGCAGTTTATAAATGGTTCCTGAATGCTGTTCATGGTCTGTGTATGCAACATCTTCAGTTTCATGTCAATTCTAAGTATAAAAGCTCAGTTGTTGACCCCATTTTTTACCGATGTGCAAAACCATATACAGTTGAAGACTTTGAAGTCAATATTCTTTCACTTAAATCTATGTATCCTTTGATTCGTTCTTATCTAAGGGTGTTGGATGAGAAATGGGCTCGTTCTCATTTTGTTAGTCATCGATATAATGTCATGACCACAAATATATTAGAGAGTCTCAACAATGTATTGAAAGTTGCCCGTGGTTTACCTGTTACATTTTTATTGAATTTCTGGGATAATTGTCACAAAGGTGATTCCATGAGCATAGAGTAGCATCTAGTTGCATGATTATGACACTAATTCTATGGGTAGAAAAATGTCTACGTAAGCAAATTGGTCTTTCGCGGTCAATGATTATAAGTTTTTTTGTATTGTATATTGGATCAATATATTTATTAAATTTATTAGTAGTTGATAATTGTATACATATTTTTTATTGTAGGTTATTGCTGTTGACACATATGAATTTCAGGTGGTTGATGGTGATTTAATATTTATTGTACACATACCCAATAAGTCATGTACATGTCGAAAATAAGATATAGACGCAATACCTTGTGCACATGCTTTAGCTGTAATGGCTAATAGGCACTTGAATCCTTACTTGTACATTTCATCGTATTATTTCAAGAGCGAGCTAGATGTAACATACGGGGAATTGGTTCATCCTCTCAATAATAGTTGTCAATGGAATGTTCTTGAAGAGATTCAAGTTCATCATAAACTACCTCCTAAAAATAAACGTTCAGTCGATAGACCGAAGAAGCAAAGGATCCCATCGATAGGTAATTTTGACAAGGTAAAATGTGGAAGGTGTAATATGATTGGACATAATAGAAAGAGATACAAGAACCCGGTGGCGTCAACCATCAGTCAATCGAAGAAACAAAAAGTGGAGATTAAATTTTGAGATTGATATGTTTTATGATGGAAATTTGTTATTGATCAATGTTTTTATTTTTTTTATTTTGATAGATGGTTTTTAACATATCAGTGCTTTAGACATTTTTGATGATATATTGACAAATTATTTTTCATATTAATCAAGTATTTTAGTTTATTTATAAAAGTTATTGACTGATGATATAATAAAATATAACTATTCAACTCAAAATATTAGATTATTGACCTCATCTATTGAATACCCTCTACCTATTAATGAAGACGTAATAAAACAATAAATTTATGGATAATCAAAGGATATCTCATCTTCTATTTTTTATCAAAAAAAAAACTAAAAGAACTTGAATTTCAATAAACTCATACTTGTAAACTTATTTCCAATTCTATATAATCATCGTCAATAATACACGATGTGTATGTTACAATATTCATAAATAAACATTCATAACACTTATATTGAGAATATATATCATGTTATTCATAAGAAAAAAATTGAAAATATTTATAATGAAACATTCATAAATCATGATCAACTATATATATCAAGATTATTGTCATTTTTCGATTGATCAAAATACAATCTACTTCAATCCATATATACCAACTACCTAAAGAATCCATTACAAAAATATCCATCAGACTTGTTCCACAACTAGCAACTACCAGATATTGAAATCCATCACAAAAAATCCATAAGATATATCAAGTACTCAAAACCGTAAACTATCAAGTTTGCAATCAACCACAGTCAATAATAAAAAAACACTGATTTATGCATCTCATTCTTGCGTCTGAGTGATGATATGAAAGCCTGGAGGTGTGAAAATGTTCATTATAGGATGCGGGATGATTTCCATGCCCAGTTCTGATTTTTGCTTCTTTTGTCTCTTTCCATATAGTTTTGTTATATTAGGAATTCCCCTTGCACTATCTGGTCAATGTCACCCTTTTAGCTGGTGACTTGTTCGTGGTTGGTGGAATAGGCAGTGAAACAAGTGAGGGAATAGTGGGCTTAACAACGGGTGTGTCCTGTATTTGAAATCAGATTTTAAATTGGTCAACAATAGCATATATACATAGTTATTCAAAAGTATATCAATAATTTACCTCAAAATCATCCAAGTTTAAGGTTGGTAGGGAATTGAACACATCATAATTAATATCCTTATTTAGTTCACTGGCATTTTGACGGTCAGTTCCATATCCAATGTCTTTGTTTGAAGCTGTTGCAGGTTTTGCATGGCTTCGTTGTTCTTCCACATTTTTGCCGACACCCTGAAATGGACGTTATCAGTCGCGTTCATAATTATAGAAAATATACTATTTAACACTCAAATGACTGACCACATCAAATTAATTACATTTCATAACAGTGAATACTACTATCAATCAATCAAAGAAATGAATAGCATCAAATCGACAAATAAATCATAGTCAATAAATAATAATCATACCTTTGCCTTTGACAGACTCAACAACTCTTCCAACTTATAGTTGATATTTTCCAATTCTTTATTAAATTTCTCCTCTAGATGATCTAATTAGACTCAATTGAAAACGATGATGATGTTTTTTCATTTCTTGGGATCCAAAGCTTCAACAATATTCTCAGCTTCAGGTTGATTCTCACAAATCTCAGGTTGTGTATCAACAACTTCCTTACCATTTGATTGTCCATATTTTTTACCATAGTCAATAGCCTTCAATTCATCAATGGTAGTTTGAAACTTCTCAATCACAAGCTTCAATCATTATTGGAAGTATTACAAGTTAAAAAACAAATATAGGTTTAAATATTATATATTAAAAACAATTCATACTTGCATTCTTATTCCCGAAACCATGTAGGTTAAATCTCACTTGTCTGGTTGACCAACAAACGTCATTGGTGGTATCGTTAATAACGAGATTGTCTCAAGTGCCCAAAGGATTACAACATGTGGGAAACCGTAGAAAGCATGAGCAGTACTATCAAGAAAATGACTTATTTTCCTCATACTTGTAATGGTTACATCGAAGGCCAACTTAACCCTAGGATATGAATCAAACAGGTTGTCGTTATCAACCAGCAATATATGGAAATGATCAATCAAACTATGCTCGTGTTTTGGAATTAACAAATTCTTCAGACGATACAGCTTTACAAGCATGACTATTTCACCATCATCATCATCATCATTTTTTGTAATTGTCTAGGTATCAAATGCCAATTTCAGCATATTTCTTGAAATAGTTCTATTATTTTTGAAGTACTTATCTTTCAATATCCCATCCCCTAAGCTAGATTTATCAATATGCATGGATAAAGTGCATCTTAAACCACTAATTACTGTAAAATCTCTCATTGTGAAACGAGCCACCCGCCCATTGAAATTGAAACACATTGCATCGATCCTCTCGTGGTGACATTGTTTCATAGCTATAGGAAATAATAACTGAGTTGGAAACTTTTTAATTTGCATGTGAAGAAAGTGGCCAAAACAACCTTATCTGAATGACTCTTTCTGTTTATCAGTCAAACTCAGGTTCACATGTACCATAATGATTGATTTAGAAAACAGGTTCAGTTTCTGGTTTGTTCCAGTTTGAATAAGAAACAATCAATTTAAGACCCTACAACAGTATAATATTCCTTAGTAGTTTATAATAACAAGTATATAAAGATTAAAAAAATTATTGACTATCATTTACCTCATCTTGATTTTCTTCAGAGAAACACAACTTACGTGTCCCGGTTGATTATTGTTTGCTGTTCTTTTTTATTGATTTTGATGACTCAGCTACAAAACTTTTGTCTGCCATTGTCAATGCTGCCATAAATAAATAAACAAATTATTATCTGAGTTTTATATAAGACAATCATATAAAATAGTAGATAATCAATATGTTATTGACATACTGTTTGTATCAATAAATGATACATGAATAACATAGATTGATATACAATATATAATTGAATAACCCATATCAACTAACAATGATCATCATTTATTTACTCTGACAATAAAATCCCACAAATAACTGAATATAATCAGTGAAAACTGTACCGAGCAATAGTATTAACCATATAATTTTTTTATTGACCACATTACAATTAACCACTGAGTGATAAGAATTGCATAAATCAATATCTATATACTAAAACTATACAATTTTTTTTTACAGAATTTATGGAACGCACAAAATTACTCAATTTACACACAACTATATGATTCTAGTAAGAGTAAAAGTTAGACTTCCATAAAAAATTAGTAATTGACTAAACTAGTATAACATTCAATAGATTGTATACTCAGTTATTGACCAATCTTTTATTAACTACCTTCCTATATTAAAGATCACAGAATATTGAAAAATAATGAAAAATCAAAATACAAGATTAAGATAATGTTCTTCAGTAGTTTAAATACTCAATACTATCAGAAAATTGTTTAAAATAACTTATTTATACATGCATGTTCAATCAATGACTTAGTATGAAAAGAAAACAAAGAAATCATTATGGTCTTTCTAATTTTAACCATCATCAGTAATTTGATTAAGATAGGTGAAGGGCGAACATTGAATTTGTTATAGATGATAGAAGACAAAAAGATGATTTATCTTTGCCATCAATGTAGTTTTTTATCAATGGTGTTCTCCTCGTCAATGGTGTTCTCCTTGTTCCAAACAGGGGGTCATTGGAGGTTTGTCCGACGTCAATGGGGGTTGCTATGTGGATGGAGTTTTTGGGAATAATTTACAAATATGGGAGGGGTTCTTGACTTTTTGTTGATTTTTGAGATTTGATGTCTGATTCACTTGTGGTTTACCATAGTTAGAGTAGTTCCCCTAATTGTAGTTTAGTTTTTTTTTGTTTTTTTCAATTTTTATTTACTCAATTATCATTGGTGGATTTGAAATTTGAATTTTAAGTCAATTAATTAGATGAGGGATGTTAATTACAGACAGTTGGGGAGATGATTATTTTTTTTAAATATTTTCAGTTTTAAGGAAAGTGTAATTATCTCTTTTTATCTCAATTTATTGTAGATTTCAAACTTGAATTTACCTTCTAAATTTATCTCGGTTATTATGGAGGTTTCCATTTTTTAAGGGGGTAAACACGGAGGGAATTATTTGTTTTAAAATTTTCATTTAATATGTTAATTACCAATTATTGAAATCTCAAATATATAGCTTTTTATTTGACTTAATTGAGTCATGTATGAATACTAAAGATTTACGATGATAATACTACAAACGTCATATTTACATTTATAAATTTTTTTGGTGTTTATATCATTGATCGTATTATATATGATTTATTTTTTATGTTTATATTGATTTAAGTTGAATTCTATTTAAGATTTTTTAATTAAATATTTAATCGACTGTGGAGGTTATTGATTCCGTAAAATTTGGTTTAACTAGTTATTAAATATAATTACAAATATGGTTCGAATTCATTGATAGTTATAATTTTCTTAATTGTTGGGTATATCAATTAAGTCTATCAGTTTTAGATAGTTGATTTACCTGAAATAATAGACAACATATTATATATGGACAAGGGGTATTTTTATCTAAAAGTATTGACTATTTAGGAAACTTGCTATTTACGTATAGATCTGAAAAATTTGCTATTCCTTAACACCCCCTAATATTGTTTAGTATGCAAAATTTCTATATTTCATATTCTATGACATTTGGGCTTTCTATGAGAAGAAAAAATAAATCTGGAGCAAAAAGCAGCACATGGCCCCATATAAGAGTGACCCACATTAGGGGGTGTTCAAAAACTGTCCAGACCATATAATCTGATCCTAACCGGACTGAAGTTCATTGGTCTGGACGGTTTTTTTCTCATATTTGGTTAGTTCGGTTCATAATTTCAACCAATTCTGGACCGGACCAACCAAACAGACCGTATAATATATATAATGTTTTTTCAAGTAAAAAGTGGCGTTTCCCCATTCCCACATCGGAAAGGAAATAGAGAGTTAAGGTGGAAGTGAGTTATAAAAGTACTACATTTACCTCCTCATGATGAAGTAAGCACCAACATGTGTGTGCTATCAAAACATGCCTTGAAATAAGACGTATTTATCACTCGTATAATATGTTCAATGTATTAACCGTGTATTAAACTTTTGGTCAGAAAATTACGTGTATTTATCACGCATATAAAACGCGTATTTAGACCGTAAAATCCGTCCGAACCTACCGTTGAAGTCTGGTATGATCGGTTCATATTTTTATAGTGTTTTGGTCGGTTCGATCCCCATATAGGAGGACCGTAATTTTCGGTCTGATCTCATTTCCGTCCAAAAATCCGACCAGACCAACCGTTGAACACCCCTAACCCATATAGAAAGAGCCTTTAGACTTATCAAGTTACCACCATTGATACAAACATCTCTACATATACTACTCCAACATTTTCTCACTTTCCAATATGTGATTTCTACAATTTCTACTTATTTTTCCATTCTCATTTAGCTCACTTTGGGAGAAAATTTCTCATTCATCCCAAAGTCAATTTTGATAAATTAATAGTCGATTTCGATGTACTCACGAAAGAGAACTCAAATATCTAATGACCTTACATTTTTACGTAGTGGGTTTCACCTAAAAATTTTCCCAAAATTGATCCATGGAAATGGTGTAGAAACACCTATTTTCACACAATTCCCCACTTGAATGAAAATTGATGACCAACGAAAAGACAAACATGGTGATAGAATATTACGTTCTGAAACCTGCATATGATTGGTTGGTTTTACCCTTTGAACCTTCCATTGTGTAAGTATGTTTACTTTACCAGCTGACTATTAGACACAATATGTTTGAACTGTATGGCCATTTGTGTAAACGATGACATTATCACCATTCAATTTCTCAAGAGCGAGTAAAGCAGTAGCAGAGTTGCCCATTGTTACATAATATTGATAACTAAAACTCAAAACATACATGATTCAATATAATTGATAAATATCTAGAATTCGAAAAGTAAATGTGATGCATGAATGCAATCATAATAAACACATAAATTTAGCATTTACTAATCACAGTAAAACAACCCAACGATTAACGTGTCGCCTTAGGGTCGGTCATATTAACCTCAGACTATCTATGAGATATTCTCATCCTTATTAGTTGAAACATAAAATATCTCATATTTTATTTTTTAACAATAAGGTATCGCTTGTTCAATCAAGTCACAACTATCGACATAAAAGATTAATTGTGATTTTGTGAGTGTAACCCATCATTTCAGATTTCATGACTTCATTTAGAATATGCAGCCTTAGGGTCAGTCAAACTAAACTACATCACTTCCTCCTATTTTCTTAAGAAGTCCAACCTTGGTATTTGTACAAGTCAAAACCTTTCTTAGGGGGATGAAAACAAAGCCATCTCGAGTCCCTCAATGCACCTCATGGTGTTGTACTGATGATGAAAATCATATGTTACATTAACATGTTAACCTTCTCTCACTCATTATTTTAGGATAATATGTTTCTATTTTAACTAATCAATTAAATTCAAATTAATTACTAGTTAAAATAATAACCCTATGAATATTTAATTATCAGTTAATCCAATCTCATTAGTCTAAATTTAGTTAACTTTTTAAAACACCTAAGTCATAATTGGTGAACTTAGATTAACTAATTAATTATATTCATCAAACGTTAATAAAACTCTTTTATAAAGTCGGTTAACCTAAAGGTTACTATAGCATTTAGTGTGATGTGATTACTAAGTTTTAACTAGTTAAAACCTAGCAGCTTACATGTAATCGATTTCATAAAACAATACATATAAACATATTAGAAAAATCCTAATAAATAATATTTCTACAGATGAGATGCATGATTAAATAAAACTGTGGGGGATTTTCGTGTATGGCATGTGATCGACTAATGTATGGACATGTTATCAAACATAACAATTAAACAATTATTTAACAATTAAATAATATAATAATGGCCCGAGTGACTATTGGGTATTTCTAAATTACAACCCTTGAAATAAAGAAATAAAATTACAAAGCGGACTTCAAGAATACATATTTCCCAAATATTGTCTTCTCCTCCTGATGTCCAACTTCATAATCTTCAAGCTTTGAACAAAATTATTTTTAATTAGAAAACCCATTTTTCTTAATTAAAATAATTTCTATAATTATCCATTTTAATATAGTTGACTTTGACTTAGTCAAATAAGCATTTTATTTGATTTGGTCAAACCCAATCAACCTACTAATTTTTAATTTTCATAAAATCAAAAATTAATAATTAATTTTAAAAAATTACATTAATTTCAAAATTTAAATGGATAATTAAAAGAGTTTGGGTTTTAATAAAACACTTAGGTGATAGAGTTGGTTCCATGGCTTGTTGGAAACTTTCTTAAAACGTGACAACAGTTGCCACTGATGATAGGACTCTCCGATCGCCGTCCATCACCACCGATGCCCGTCTCACTGCCGGCAACCGCCTGCCACGGCAAACATCCACTGTTCACTGTTATTACAGTACCACCGGCATTGTTTTCGTGGATGAACAGTGTTTTCACGGATGAACAATATTTTCACGAATGAAGTGTTTTCGTGTGAACAATAAATTTATGCCGTTCGTCTCGTGCGTTCTTTGTCTTCTCGCATTCGGAATAATTACAATAATGTTCAAAATAAAATTACAAAAATTCCTACACCTCAATTCGACTTACACAAGATCTAAAAAAAATTAAAACAAAGCCTAACGCAACAATCATCATACAATTAACGACCCATTATTTTACATACAATTAAAAAATATAACCATCCATCATCACACATATCTCGTATTATATGAATAATGCAAGAAGACCCACACAATATTTAACATATAAATACATAAAAGACCACTTTGATACCACTTGCTGGTCGTCGCGGCGGAAGCGTGGAGGCGCTTGGCCTTTTAAAAAATTAAACTTTTAATAAAAATGAATCTTTTAATAAAACAAGACTTACGCAATGCCACGATAATCAAATAAAAACTTTTATTGAAAACTCTTTTTCAATCAATCAAGATCCATTATATATTTATAAGTTAAATCTACAAAATACAAGGTTAGGAATCATATACCTCTTGTCGTCAATATCAAGTGTCCTTGCAAAAATCGATCGACCATATCTTCCCATGAAATCGTTCCAACGATCAATAGAGGCTGAGATCCACTCCAAGATCTTCCAAGTCATTCCTCAACGCACTAGGACGTGTGTGGGCACACAGAATATTACAAAACACTTCTTCTGTTTTTAGATGTTCTCAACACATGAGATCTAGAGATTTAGTGAAAATGACTTTTAGTGAGAGGATTCTCTAAAAGAACGTGATGATTATTCTTTTAGAGATTTGATTAATGTTTAATCACATAAGAAAATCTTGTTGACACCAATCGTGTTCTCAATTCAACTCTTGATTGACAAACTATTGATCTAATCAACTGATTCTCTCATCTTCTTTCAACAATCGAGGCCATTAGAATAATATCTGTATATATTTTAGATAATGGCGTATCAGATTTTTAGGGATAAACTGAAATAGTATTTCATTGTAAAATTACCAATTGTAGTGGAATCCACTACAATTGTGCACAACTGCAGTGACATACTACGACACAGTGCCTCACGACACCACTGTAGTGTCATGTGGTAGTATAGTATTGCACATTAACTACTGTAGTAACATGTGGCACCACAGTAGTTCATGTAAATTTCCGATATCCTATCAATGATTGACACGTGACAGTTTACTGTGAATTAAATATTTATTTAATCATATAATTATCTAGATATCAGTTAATTCAAAATTAACATATTTGATTATCCCTATCAACTAACTTATCTGTTATTTCACAACTAACAGATTTAATTAATTTAAATTATTATCTAATAATAAATTAATTATGTAATTTTATAAATTAGATATTTGGTCTCACTTATCGATAATTAAAAAATGATAATTATATATATAATTTCTGAAAATTATTTTTAAATATATAAATAATTTAATTAATTAATCACACATAATTATATCATAATTATGTACTTGCCTCAGAATAAAAATTCATTTTACAAGTCATTCCTTTTTTTGTCTTGAAATATTCACAACCTAGACAACATGGTATAGATGTGACTTGGAGACCATGAACCTATAATCCTAAGCTCCAATAAACTAGATTATTAATTAAACTCTTTAATTAAATAATTTTATTTATTAATTCCATTATTACTACACTATAAATATGAAATTGCACTCTTAGAGATTATAGAATGTATTTACAGAGTATTCTCATGTAGTCCACTGACATAATCATTTCATATAGTTCTTTCCTCCAATTATTGGTTCGTAAATTAGAACTGATCAAAATTATAATTTTACCCTTCTAATTATCTCTTGATTCTCAAGTACCATTAATTCACTAGTGAATTAATAATTTATAATCTTATTATAAATTTGAGCTCAATAATCATTCTGTTCTAGAATTAACACTTAAGAGAACCAATATACGATCCGTTAGGAAAACTTAGATGTCAAATCTTGTAAGTTCATGTCCCCAGCCATCAACATTACTAAATCTCTAAAATAAAAGTCCCTAGCCTGATTAACAAACATACTTTAACGAGTGAATCAAAAGATGCAGTAAACATTCATAGGAGTTCATGAATAATAGGAGTTCATGACTACTAGGATTCAAGCTGATCTACATATGATCATCGAATTGATGTGTATTAAATTTTTATGATAAACAGCACGTTAATAAAGATATTAATTCACATCAGTCATATCATATATAATCTTATTATATAAAGTACTTTCCTTAATATATCTATACACATCAATGATCTGGATCTAGACCACACACATTCATAATGCTTAGTGAATCGTACTAACAACCATTCATTAAAGATTTCATACTTTAATATGTTGCTGACAATTTTATTCATTATCTATGATCTTAATCCTCTCGTACTAATATAAGATCATAGTTTCATTAATGAATATGGATTTACAGATATTTATATAAAATATTCAACAATAATTTAAAAGAAAATATAATCATCTTTAAATTTCATATCAAAATGTCAATACACATACTTTGAGGATATAACCCCCAACAGTTTCATGTATAATCCCATGTTGAGCACAAATCTCAACAAACGACGATTTAAACTCACCACCTCGATCACTTCTTAGTACCTTAATTTTCTTATTTAGTTGATACTCAACTTCATTTTTATAGAGAATGAAATTCTCTATAGCTTCATCATTGCTCTTTAGCAAATATACATAACAATATTTTGTACTATCATCAACAAAAATAATAAAATACTTATTACCATCTTTTATTTGTACAAATTTCAAATCATACATATCACTATGAATTAAATCAAGTGGTTCGGTGTTTCTTTCAACACTTCAGAATGATGACCTCGTTAATTTTACCTCGGCACAAGTTTCACTCTAGTGATTTAAATCAATATGAAATATTGGTAAATGATCTAAGTTAATTAATTTACTTAAATTATCATAATTAACATGACATGTCTATCATACCATAAATTGGAAGACTCAAGCAAGTAAGCAAAAAACTAGCTTTATTAATATCGGGTTTGATCAAAGTCATTACATCGAGTTTGAACATTCCATCACTCATATAACTCTTACCAACATACATTTTTCTCTTAGACAAAATAATTTTATTTTGACTCAAATACCATACGAAATTCATGGTTATTTAGCAGTGAACCAGCACAAGCTTCTTCTGGATTTCAGGTACATACATGACATTGTTCAAAGTCAATTCCTTCCCAGAAGTCATCTTCAACACCATTTTTCCTTGGCCTTTGATCTCAGAGGTGGTCGAGTTTCTCATGAATAGCTTCTCACCATGCCGATATCTTTGAATGTAGAGAACATCCCGCAGTCAGAACACACATGGCATGTAGCTCCAGTGTCAATCCACCATTCCTTTGGATTTGATCAAACCATGTTGACCTCAAAGATCACTGCTGAGAGGTTCATATCAGAAACATCTCGAGCAATGTTCTTAATCACATTAGCCTCCTTGTTTCTTTTAGATAATCTGCACTTAGAGGATTTGTTACCCAGCTTGTCACAATTGTAGCACTTGTCTTGTGTAGATACCGTATTTTACCCGGTCTAATACATTAAATATACATACTTTATATTTTGGCTCATATAATAGTCTAAGACTATATGTATAATTTGAAAACTAGTCCAATACAAAAATAAGAAAAGTGGTCCAAGGACTAAAAAGTAAAAAATGAGCAAAAAAGACTAAAAGTAAAAAAGGCAAACCCTAATTTTACCTATAAATAGGAGTGAGGCCTTCACTTGAGGAGGGGTCTCTTTGGAGTGTGAGAAAAGGAAGCCATTTTTTTAGAGTGAGAAAGAGAGGTGATTTTAGAGAGAGGAAGAGATTCTACACTTCTATTATTTTCATCTTCTTCCATTCTTTTTCTTAAGGTAGCTTAAATATCTTATACATTTACTTATAATATATATTGTTCATCTCTCTTTTTCATATTCATGTAGTTGATATCTTTTGTATCTTTTTTCATATATAAGTTGATTGTTCATTCTTTATCATTTCTCCTACTTTAAATCTTAACTCTTTAATTTCATGCATTGATGATTTTTTACAAGTTGGATAATGAGATGTCTTTGTCATCAACTCAATTAATGAGGATGAGGATAAAGCTTTTGAGAGGTGAAAAAATTAACTCAATGTGAATAAACCTTTTAATGGGTTGAAAGTGTACATTTGATGCAAAGATCCCCTAAAATAATTTCTTACACATAATAATGCATAAAATAGAGAGTAAAATCTCTATACAAGATTATACAAATATCTAAGTTTTGAAATTTTTAATGTTCCTACAAGTCTTTTTTTTTAAAAAAAAATTTTGTTCATCATTTTTGTAACACTTGTTTGAACTAATTATCATCCATGATCATCCCCTTTGCTATTTGATTAGCAATGACTAATGAGAGAAGGAATGAAAATGGTAATTAGTAGATTAAGTAGTCAAAAATAAAAATATGGACATATCTATATTAAAAAAATCTATTATTTTTCATCATTTTTTCTTTCAATTTTTTTATCATTTATTTATTTATTTAATATTATTATTATTATTACTATTATTATTATATCATAATATATTATATAATAAAAAAGGGTGCAACAGAGGAGATTTTCCTCTGTTGCAAGGAAAGTCTTCCTCTGTTGCACACAGTTGCAACGCAGCTCTTGTCCTGCAAAGTCACGTGGCTTTCTTATCTTAATTTATTTTTCTTTCTTTTTCTTTCATTTATTACATATTGTTTTTTTTACTTTATGCTTGCATGTATTACTTTTTATGCATGTTTTATATAATCTCAACATTTTATGTTTTCTATAATTTGACATCCTATAACTTTATCTCTATTCTTTTACTTCCCTTTTGTTGTAATTATTTTAACATTTATTTTCTTTACATGTTTATTTATTTAGCATTCTTATATCGTCATGCTTATAATGTGATTCTTGCGTTATTCCCTTATTATTAGAGTTAATGTTCATGTATGTGTGGATTATAATTTTAATAATTAGATTTAAATTTTGTTACTTCCATTATTTAATTTTCACTAAACAAAAGCCGACGACGGACTTTGAAATTTTTGGGATACCAAACTTCTCCAACTACTGAGGTGAGGAATTATTCTTGGGATACCGAGAATAACTCTAATAATGCTTTGATTTAAAAAGATATAAGAATATAAAAAATACTTTTCAATGGTCTTTGAACTACCCATTAAAGGTAATTTATTTTGTTCATTTTTATGATACAAAATACACCAAATGGGACATTCAAAAATGAATTTCTTTAACCTTTTCCTTAAAATAAAAAATTGGATAGCATTTGATTAAATTTGCTATCCATTTTATAATGAGTGTTGTGGGGTGCTAATATCTTCCCCACACACAAACGACTCCCAAACCAATTTTGAGTTTTCGTAGACCAAAATTTTCATCTTAAAATTGGGTGACCAATCACATCCTAAAATGTTTGGTGGCGACTTTTTCCTTCAAAAAATGATTTTTTTAATCGCCGCTTCGCGTTGCGTGCACGTTGCGACACCTTGGAACTTTGATTTCTTAGAAACCCCTCCTTTAGGTCCCAGCTTGTTTGGACATTTCCATTTGTTGTTAGTCTTCTTGGCTTTGAAACCTTGACCATGCTCCACAATGTTAGCATTTTCTGCAGCAACAGGGTTTGGCCATCGTTTTCGGCTAGTCTATTATCTTCTTTTATTCAAATTCGAATAATAAGATCCTCTATGCTCATTTCCTTTCGTTTGTGCTTGAGATGATTCTTGAAATCCTTCCACACAAGTGGCAATTTCTCAATAATACAAGCCACTTGAAATGATTCACTCAACATGAATCTCGTGCATGATAATTGTAGTTTTTGTACTTGATTGATCATCATTTTGGAATCCCCCATTTTAAACTCCAGAAAGCCGGCCACGATAAATTTCTTGACGCTCGCATCCATAATCATATACTTTCGTTCAAGGTATTCTCATACCTTCGTTGATGTTTTTTGTTAGAATAAATATTGTGCAAGGAATCAGCAAGACCATTCATTATGCAATTCCTACATATATAATCAGAATGTTTTCAAGTATCAATAACACTGATCATTTGGAAATCCTACTCGTTGTCATTGAGCTTATGAGCTTCTTCAGTCAAGCATTTTGTCAGATTCAGCGTGGTCAGGTAGAAGAGCTTATTTTGTTACCAACTTTTGAAATTCAAACCGTTAAATTTTTCAGGTTTCTCTCTGTGAGAAATAGGCATAGACATAGGTGTCATACGGACCACAAAGGGTCACAGCAGGGTTCATGCACACCCAGATTTGGCATTTGAGTCTCAACAGTAGGGTTATGTCCTTGGTTTTCAGTAGCACGGTTTGCTACAATATTGTTGTTCATTTCAGTTGCCATATTTCCTTATCTCAAATTCAACCCACTAGTGTATCAACACTTTTGAAAATTACGCTATTTTCTCAAAGATGAAAATATGCTAATTTTTCAAATGTTTCCAAAAACAAATCCAAATAGCACTTTTACAGGTAACTGTCAAGACGAACTGGTGGGGTTCTAAGACCCAATCCTGGAACTACCCTCTTAACAGTATTGTCAGAATTCTACCACCGGAGTAATGACGTAAAACTAAGACTTAGACCGGAAAACCAAACCGTCGACAGAAACAGAAATAAACTAAACTAGAAATAAACCAGACCAAAATAAACTTAACCAGACTGAGACAAAATTGAACCGGGATCGAACCAAAAACCGAACAAAGAAACTAGAAGAAAATAAAGCAAAAACGTGGAGAGACAAAAATTGAAAGAAAAGAAAGCTAATTGATTCTTTTTGTTTTGAAAAATGGGAAGGGGGAGACCTCATTTTATACTACTCATAGGGGAGCCACCAATAAAGGCCATTTAACCCATTAAAGGCCTATTTAGCCCCAAAAACATTTTTTCTCTTAAATTGCAAAATAAAAAATATTTTGGGCCTTAAACTACAAAAAATATCTCATATTCTATGACATTTGAGCTTCCTATGAGAAGGAAAAATAAAGAGAAAATTAGGTTTATAAGTGAATTATTTTAACTCTTTTAGAGAATGACCTAAAAGGTTATTATTTCCACAAATAATTGATTTCATTCTTTCTTGTTTCCCTTTGTCTTCTCTCTCGTGATCTCTCCATCCTTCTCTACCTATTTCTTCTCTCTATGTCGTGCACCACTCTCTACCTCTTTCTTATATCTAGCATTTTCTCTATGTTTCTCTGTCTCGTGCGGTGGTGCGGTGGTGCAAAGAGTCAACGATTGAGTTCCAAAACCATCATTAAAAATCATTTCAGATATGGTTGATGAGAAAAAATGATGGAACCCATTTTTTGAAGGTCGTAGAGAGGAGTGGAGCTTCAGATCTTCGAAGTTCGTGATTGTACAACGAAAAAATTCAAAAATTTCTTGATTTTTGAGTTTCTATTTTTTCAAACGAGATGAATGAAGAAGAAGAAGAAAGAGGAGACGTATTTGGGTGTGGGAAGGGGTGTGATACCAGATAGTATATAAGAATATACTACATATATACTATGATATACTGATGACATATTAAAATATACTACGATATACTGATAATATATTAAAATATATTACGATATATAAATATATACTCATGATATATTTGTATATATCATAGTATACATCTACATAAAATTTTCCAGTTTTATAAAAAAATTACAGTTACAAAAGAGATTGGTCATTCTTGCAAATACAATTTTTTCAGCCATTCTCTTACTTATTTTTGAAAAAGGCTTATTTCGTTAAATGAGTCAAAAAAATTGGAACAAAAATCAACCCGTGACCCCATATAGGAGCGTCCTATATAGAGAGCCTTTAAACTTATCAAATTACCACATTTAATACAAGTATCTTTATATATAACACTCAAATATTTTCTCTCTTTCCAATGTGAGATTTCTACAATTCCCGTTTATTTTTTATTCCGATTTAACTCACTTTAAGAGATAATTTCTCATTCATCTCAAAATCAAATTTGACAAATTAATAGTCGATTTTGATTTACTCACGAAAGAGAACTCAAATATCCAGTGACATTACATTTTCATATAGTGAGTCTCACTTAAAAATTTACTCAAAATTGATCCATAAAAATGATGTAGAACACCCATTTTCCAACCCTTCTTACGACCTAATGGAGCTTGAAGCAGTCTTACCCTGTTAGGTTTTCTTAGTGCACATTGGGGGGTAAATGGTCATTTAAGGTCCCAGTGGAGCTTGAAGTAGAGTTTTACCCTGTTAGGTTTTCTTAGTGCATATTTCGTTACCCTTTATTGTCATGAAGGTTAAATATGTCTGGAAAATGGTCATTAAAGGTCATGTGCAAGGCAAATGATCAATTTAATAGGGAGAAACGAATTTTTAAACGGAATGAGTATTTTTTATGGATCATGATAATTAAATGGTATCTGAGAAAGAGATCAAAATTGAGGGAATCTAATTAAAAAATGACTAAAGTTGATTGGGTCTTTGTGATATTAACCCTAGAAGCAATAAACTTTTTATGACATCAAGTTGAATGAAAGTGATTTATTCAAAACCAAAATGTACAATATTTGCTCTAATATATATAAGCTATCATTAAATTATGCAATTAATTAATTGATGTTTACTGAACAGCCAAAATCAATAGGAGAGACTTCGTAATTATTTTTTTTTAAGAGATCATGATTTTGGTTTAAAAAAATGTTATTTGAAATTGAAATTAAGCTCAGAGGCGTGAAAGTGATTTATGCAAAACATAGCTCTGAACCTTAATTCCATTGACTCTACTAATTTCAAAACTAATTTATTTGCTGTATTTAGAAAAGAATTATCCCACTTTATATACCTTGTGCAATCATATAGACAAGAGAAGAGGCAGATGAAATAATTTTATGGCAATTAAAAGACCTTGGAATTTATACTTGTTAAATATGTGTTTCTTTTAAATTCAACTCCCAAGTAAAATTTATAATAGCTTAATTCCACATTTTCAGAATAAAAATCATTTATTCTATTGGGCAAACCTTATAGATATAAGTAGTTTAGCAAAAAATATTGCATAAAAGAGAGTAACTGAAAGTTAAAATATTTTTGTTTATGTTAGCAAAACACGAGGTTGATGAATGAGTAATTATTTTGATGAGTGAAGACGTAACTGTTGACATTGAAAATCTATTGTCGAGTATATTATCAAACGTCGCTTGAGGATTACTGGTGAACATAATGAAAAGAAGGAACATGACGCTTGCCAACATACTCGGCAATAAATTTTCAACATCAACAGTTTGAGGCCGTTTGTAGGAAACAACAAAATTTCTCAAAAAAAAAATTCACAAACATGTAGCTATCTATAAATATAGGCCAATTAATTGAACACGCATCACATCAAATATGTAGCTATCTTATTCACTTGACTAATTTGAATGTCAAAGTATATTAGGTTAGATATCACACCGGTGTCAAGTCAAATACCTTCACATTTTTTCTTTTCCTTATGTCTACCAAGCAATTTTCACGACAATAGATTTTTAACATCAGCAGTTTGGGACAAAATCTGCTGTCAAGTATATTGTGACATTCATTCTTTTCCTTATACTCACTAGACAACCTTCAATCGAGGCATGGCAATATACTTGAAGCATCTACAATAACTAGAGGTGCACACGGGACAGGATGAGATGATTTTTTAGCCCTTTTGTCCCGTCCCGATCGGGATGGGACAATTGTTTTAAGTCCCGTCCCGTCCCGCGTTGAGGGGAAATCCTGAGCGGGACGGGGGTCGGGACGCGACGGGTATTTTGAGTAAAAAATTTAAAAGTTAAAAAGTTAAAATTGGTTTAAAGTTCAAAAGATTAAAATGTTAAAAATTAAAAAATTAAAGGTCAAATTTTAAAAAAAATAAAAATATTAGGTTATTTATGAAAAATCAAGACGAGACAACAAAATTTTGTCCTGCCCCGTCCCACTCAGTTCGGGATGACTTTTCAGGACGAGACAAATTTTTCGTTACAATTACACCCTTAACAATAACTTAACTCAATAGTTTAAGCCTCTACTTAAAAAAATAGACTTTTCAAAAAAAAAATATATAATGAATGAGTCAAGGGTTGGGTTGCTAATCAATTATGATAAATCTCTTTCAAATCTTTTAAAAAGTTAAAATAATCTTCAAATGAATTTAGTGATTATCTTAAATTTCCTATCAGAATTCTCTTAGGCACATTGAAATATATATAAAAAAAAATCTAGCTCGACTTTAACATTCGCATTAATTATTCATTTCCTTTCTTTTTTCCTTTGTAAAGAATAATTGTTGAAATGTAACACTGATTAATTTAACATTGGCATTAATTATTCGTTTATTTAAATGCGAATGTAATGAGACTTTATAATTTCTATTCAATTGACCCATTTTTTATTTCATAAGGAAAAGTCTACTTCCTAACTATATAATAAGGTTTTGCTTCGAGTTATGAGGAACGTTATTGGCAATTTGAATCCATCTATTCTTACTTCCAATAGCCAAGCCTCATAACTTTTGATCCCTAAGATCATTTTGACATATAAAATTTCATTAGTTTTATTGTCTTTTTGTATTATTATTTTTTACTGGAATAAGTATTAGTTTAGAAAGGAAAAAAGAAAAAAATGCCATGAGACTAATCTTTGCTTTAAATATTAACGCCTAGGCTAATTGTCCAACAATATTTCAGAGCATACCCCTCCTCAGAATTCTCTCTCTCTCCCCCCCCCTTTCTCTCTCTCTCTCTCTCCCCCACTCTCTCTCTCCTCTCCCTCTCTCTCTCCCACTCTCTCTCTCCTCTCCCTCTCTCTCTCCCACTCTCTCTCTCCTCTCCCTCTCTCTCTCCCACTCTCTCTCTCCTCTCCCTCTCTCTCTCCC
>QANY01010359.1:0-189728 GCA_003255025.1 Datisca glomerata | reverse complement strand
TCTCTCTCTCTCTCTCTCTCTCTCTCTCTCTCCCCCCCCTTAAAGTTGATGGGGTGTGAAGAGCAGAAGATAAGAAGCAAAATAGGAGGCACAGGAAAGGCTTGTGGTCACCTAAAGAAGACGGAAGGTTGAGAAGCTACATACTTCAAGCATGACCATGGCTGCTGGAGCATTGTCCCCTTTAAAGCTGGTTTGTTTTAGTACTGATTACTACTCTTAATTTCATTCAATTCCATCACATTATATTTTTATTTCATGCCCATAAGCAATGAATACTTATTTTATTTTATTCTTAAACAAACGAAAACTCCATATCTAGTTAACATGATGTTAAATAGTTTCAAATCATAGTAATTAGTCAATAATGAATTGGACAAAATTTCAAAAATTTAAAATCCATTTTAGAAAAGGACACAGTTTTATGGTGCTTTCAATAGAAAAGACAGAACCACAAATAAAATTATCAAGCGCGTATTCTAATTGTAACAATTTTTTTAATTATTTTGAATAAAGATTGTTAGAAATATTATACTAAAACACATCTTGAATGCTATTATTAAACATATTCTCGGACATTATATATTTTTTTAAATAACACAATATAGTTACCTTTGTTTTTCTTACATTTTTGAAAAACTCGTCTTAACTTCTATGAAGGCTTGGAAAGAAATGGAAAGAGCTGCAGATTGAGATGGATCAATTACCTAAGGCCTGGTTTAAAACAAGGCATGTTCAGCCATGAAGAGGAGGATACTACTTTCACTCTTCATCACATGTTAGGCAACAAGTAAGCATATCATATTGCCTTTTCCTTGTGTCTTTAAACGGCAACAAATTTCATCTTAAACGAACTCTTTTCCAACAAGATATCTCGACAACATTGCAAAGATATTACGACTACTTGTAATCAAGTAATATTGATGAAGTTGGTCTCAAATAGCACAGCATGTACTGGGTAGAACTAGTAACGAGATAAAAAACTTCTAGCATTCCTGAAGAAGAAAGCGGCAAAAGCTGAAGAAACGAAAGCTAATAACCTTACAAAACCCCAATGTAGAAGCTCAAGCTCAGAGACTATGGATTCAACAACTTCCTCTGATCCCCAAAACCTCACAACCACAAGCTACGATTCATTGGAACAAATACAAAATTTAGAGCCTAAAAAAGATGAACACCTTATCCCCTCACCAAAGCTCTTATTCTCTGAATGGCTTTTGCTTGAACATGTTCATTGTGTCAGCAACTCATCACATTCAGGTGAATTCTTGTTATGAGAATCTTAAACTATTCGGATTAATAATGTTAAGCCACCTATTCAGCCACCTCAGTAGTCTACTTTTTATACTACTATGTCAGCATCGATTACTGCAACAAGAGTTAGTTAGGCATACTTGATTATGATTGGCTGTTAGCCTTTGTAATTCTCTCATACTCCTCTTGCGCAATCTTCTGTAATCATTTCTCTCATAACAAACTCTCTCCTTTTGGTTAATATATTTTGTTGCTTAGTGGTGAGGTGAGCTAGCACTCGTTTTACAGTACATAACCATATTTTTCAACTTGGTATTAGAGCAAGCTCATCTCCGACGATGAGAAAAAAATGGAGTCCAATGCTCCTCAAGCCGCGGCGCAAATAACAAATGTAGCCAACACAGAAAGCAACAGTGAATCCTCAAGAGTTCTGAACAGGACCCTGGAAAGCTTCAGTCCATTCAAGAACACTCTGAATGATACTCTATCGATTAAACTTTATCGTGATAACTTCATTCTCTGGAAATCTCAGTTAGTACCTGCAATCATTGGACACGGGCTGAGTGAGTTCATATTTGGAACCTAGACCCCACCTCCACAGTTTCAATCTGATGGAGCAGTTAACCTAGAATTTTTGGCCTGGGTCAGAAGTAACCATCTCCTGTTAAGTTGGCTTCACTCATCTATGAGTGAATGAGTTCTCGGCTCAATGCTGCAACACAACATCACGAAAAGCCTCTAGAATGCTCTCGAAAGAGCCTTTGCTAGTCGCTCCAAAGCACGACTCCTACAACTGAAAAATGCCTTAAACAATACCCCAAAGGAATCAATGATAATCTCAGACTACTTTGACAAAATGAGAAACATCACAAATTATCTCTTTACAGCTGGTGTTCCAGTGGGTGAACAAGACCTGACGCTACACATTTTGAATGGTTTGGGTCCTGAATACGACTCTGTGGTTGTTAATGTATCCTCTTGAGTTGATTTAGTCACCATTGAAGAAGTACAAGCCTTACTCATGAGCCATGAGAGTCGTATTGAGAGACAGAATACAGAAAGACTAAACCAGCTTCGAGCTACTGCTAATCTTGCTCAACATGGTGGATACAAAAGGAAATATTAGTCTAATTCACAACAGTGGTCCAACAGGAGTTCTAGCGCTTATACTAGGCCTAACAACAACTCAAGTCAGTACATAGGGGGTAGAAGGGCAGTCGAGGTGGAAGGTCTAACAACACCATAATCATTCATCAAGTCAGCACTAAACCAGGTCATACTACAACTGCTTGCTGGTACAGGTTTGATAAAACATTTCAGGGCACCCCTCTAAACTTCAGTCCCACCTCACCTCAGAGTCCTAACTTTCGAACACCTAGCTTTAATCCAGGTGCTTTTGTTGGTGCTCTAGAGCCAGTCACTGATTCATCCTGGTATGCAGACAGTGGCGCAACTAATCACATTACTATAGACATTGGGACCCTCAATATGGCAAGTGATTATCAAAGATAGGAAAAGTTGACAGTGGGAAATGGTAGACTCTCTCAATAAGTCATGTTGGCTCTACCCTCCTTAATTCCAGCCTTTATCCCCTTAAACTGCTTCAATTACTTAGGGTACCTGCCATAACTAAAAAATTGATTAGCATTTCTAGACTAACACAAGATAACCCTGTTTATATGATTTTCTTGAAAAGTCCCTAACAACATGGATTACTCTTCTCCAAAGGAAGCTTAAAGATGGTCTGTATGAGCTCTTCTTGCGAAAGAAAGGGTAAGCTGCTGTTGTCTCCTGCAATGTGTTTCTAGCACCACATGGTCATCCTTTTTTATCCACTTCTGATCTACTGTCTAAGTCTAGGACCAATAAAAGTTTTTCTGCTTTCAGTCTTGAGTCTAACTATCCTAGTCCTTATGTTTCCATAGTGAATTCTAAGGAGTCTGATGTCTGTAAACATGGTCCAAGGTGTCATGTAATTACTACGTCTAATGCAACAGTTTCACCTTCTATTTATTATCTAACTCATGTGCTTCCTAATGATATTCAAACTTGGCACTATCGACTTGCACACCCCTCATCCAAAATCACCTTTTCCACCTTAAAAGTGGCCAATATTAAGCATAACCATCACAAGCTACAATTCTGTGACCCTGTATCAAAGGGAAAAGTCATGTTCAACACTATACTACTACCCCAACCAGAATTACCCAACCACTTCAGCTTATCCACACAGATCTTTAGGGTCTAGCATCTATTGCTTTTAACTCTGGGTACAAATATTACATTAACTTTCTTGATGACTTCACTAGGTTTACATGGGTCTACCCTTTAAGGCTAAAGTATGATGCTCTACCTACATTCCTTTACTTCAAAACTATGGTGGAAAAATAACTTGGTTTACCCATCAAGGTAGTTTAGTCAGACTGGGATGGGGAGTTTAGAAGTTTTTAGAAGTACCTTGATAGTGAAGGAGTCCTATTTAGACACCCTTGCCCACACACAAACAACCAAAATGGTAAGGCAGAGAGAAAACACAGACACCTCCTAGAAACGGCTCTCACATTGCTCTCCCAAGCTTCCATGCCCTTAACATTTTGGTGGGAAGCTGTCACTAAGCTTCCTTTCAAATTAACAGACTGTCCATACCCATTCTGCACCACAAATCTCATTTTCAAATGCGTTTCAACCGAATTCCAGACTACTCCTTTCTTAGGGTCTTTTAGAGTGCGTGCTTCCCACATCTCAGACCATATCAGTCCAACAAGCTTGATTTTCATTCTGATCTATGTGTCTTTGTTGGTTACTCTCCTCTACATAAAGGTTACATGTGCCTCCACTCCTCTGACAGAGTCTATACTACTAAGAATGTCATCTTCAATGAATCTATGTTCCCATTTTCCTCTGGTTTCCTGTCCTCTTCACCCTTTACGTCTGTCCCACCTTATAATCCTCCTATTTGTCTGTCTTTCTTGTTGCTAGAAACATTGCTTCATTAGCAGCACCATGCTCATCTTTTGGCAGATGTTCTCCCAGACACTCCTCAACTTCTCAACCCGGTAATCTCTCTATTTCATCCTCCTCTTCATCCCTCAATCACCCCCCTCTCCACCTACACCAACTTTATCTCTACATAATTCACCCTTACCCACTTTAAATGTTCATCCTATTATTACCAGATCCAAAGCTGGAATATATAAGCCTAAGTCCTATTCTGCAAGCTATGCAATCTGAGTTTGATGCTCTTCTTCAAAATAATACCTAGGAACTTGTCTCATACCAACCTGGCATGCATCTAGTTGGCAACAAATGGGTTTTTAAGCTGAAATTTCACCAAAATGGCACTATGCAGAGGCAGAAAGCTCGTTTTGTGGCCAAGGGGTTTCACTAAACTCCTGGGATTGACTATTATGAGATGTTAGTCCTGTTTTAAAGCCTGTAACCATCAAAGTAGTTCTGAAAATAGCCTTGACTAAAAAATGGCAAGTGCGACAGCTTGATATCAACAATGCAATTTTACATAGCTAGTTGAAGGAAACTGTATTCATGAGTCAGCCTGAGGGCTTAATTGATTCTACTAAACCTCATCATGTTTGTCAGCTAAGAAAAGCTCTCTATGGGCTTAAGCAAGCACCCCGAGCGTGGTATGACAGATTCAAGTCCTCCCTTGTTCACAGAGGTTTTACTCCCACTCACTTAGACACTTCACTATTTTTTACATCATCACAATCGACTGATCTACATCCTAGTCTACATGGATGATGTCCTAGTCACTGGTAACGATGACAGGTTTATTGAGCATCTCATCATTGATCTCCATGTTATGTTCTCTCTAAAAGACATGGGCCACATTCATAACTTTCTTGGTATTGAAGTGGCTTCATCCTTTGTCGGGTTACATTTATCTCAGTTCAAATACGTTTGAGATCTGCTACAGAAAGCCTCTCTCACTACTGCCAAGGCTTGTTCTACACCAGCTTCTCCATCCATCAAACTTTCAGTCAATGAATGAGAGTTACTTTTTGATATGACATTTTTTAGGGATATCTTAGGAGCCTTGCAGTATGCCACAATCACCAGACCTGACATACAATTTGTTGTCAACAAACTCAGTCAATTTATGCATAACCCCACCACCATTCACTGGCAGGCTTGCAAATGCATCCTTAGGTACCTCAAACCAACATCTCAATTTTCAATCACAGTGTTTTCTGATGCAGACTGGGCTAGGAGCATTGGTGACTGAAAATCCATTGAGGGTATGCAATATATCTTGGGGACAGTCTGATTTCTTGGTCCTCCAAGAAGCAGCAAGTTGTAGCACGCTCAAGCACTGAAAGTGAGTCTAGAGCCTTCTCTCATACTGCCTCTGAGATAACTTGGATTCAATCCCTTCTCAGTGAGCTTCATATCACTGTCCCCTTTCCCCCATGCTCTAGTGTGATAATCAATGTGCTTCTTCTCTAGCTTCCAACCCTGTTTAACATGCCAGAACCAAACACATAGATTTTGATGTCCACTTCATCCGAGACAAGGTCTTGGCCAAGTAGCTCTTGATACAGTATGTCCCCTCTGCAGATCAAATTCCTCTTCTTCAAGGATAAAATCAATGTGGTTAACACCCCTTTGAGCTTGAGGGGGGGTGTTAAGCCACCTCAGCAGTCTTCTCTTTATACTGCCATGTCAGCACCGATCACTATAACAAGAGTTAGTTAGGCATACTTGGTGGTGATTGACTGTTAGCCTTTGTAATTCTCTCATGCTCCTCTTGCGTAATCTTCTGTAATCATTTCTCTTGTAACAAACTCTCTCCATTTGGTTAATATATTTTGTTGCTCAGTGGTAAGGTGAGGTAGCACTCGTTTTACAGTACATGACTACATTTTCAACTAATAATTGATATACATCATTTAAACTATTTATTACGTTTTCAACAAGTTCTAATGAAATTGAACACAACATTCCATTGAAGGAGAGGGCGGCCGTCGGAGAGTCTAACAATGAGCTGAGCCCCGGTGTTTCACATAATGATATGGATATATATTGAGAAATAAGACTATCTATTTTCTTAACCAAGCTCGAAGGAATAATAACATATGACTCTCCTCATAATGATATTGCTACTTAATATGAGATGAATATTCAGAAGGAAGAATCTTAAACATTTTCACTAATTAATCTAACCCGGCTGCTTAATCTGGGATCTAAATCAGGTATCCAAAACATGTACCTCGACGTTAACGTTTTTCACTACTGATTGGCCAGACAAGTCATTGTCAATGTAATACTGTGTTGTTACAATATGCATACAAAATCTCAAGAGGCAATAATTTAATAGCTATATTATATGCATGCTTCATAAACTCTTTATGAAATGTTATACCAAGGTCTCCACACGCTTAGGATGTCAAATATATATATATATGCCGGCATCCATATCTGTGCGTATCCGCCTCTCAGATCGGATATTAATTCTTGTAAATGGGTATGGAGTGAGTTTGATTTATTATTTTTTGTACCTATTGGATATTAAGCAGATATGGTACGGTAATGGAGTACCAATAAGTCACCACCAAACATCACCATCATCATGTTCCGTAAAGAGATAGAATGCATTTCTCAAATCACAACCAAACTGAATCATCAATTTTATAATCAACCAAAACGGAGATTTATCAATTTTATAGTTAAACTAAACTGAATCTTCAATTGGATAATCAAACTTATGCATAATATTGTATCCTGATTTCACATAGCACTCACCATTCTTACAGAATGGCCAAACTAGTTTGTCCTCTTTGTTTACTCATGCAAGAGGATTAGCTAGAATCTGACTTGCTATCCATGGAGGAATAGCCGTATTTGTGCTAAAGAGGAAGAAACAGTCCAACATCTTCTGTTTGGATGTAAATGGGCCAAGTTGGTTTGGTTTGCAACACCTCTGCAATTAAAATGTTTTTTGTTTTCAGATCAGTCATTAAGTCAGTGGCTGGTGGAGTTATTTGCTGACTTTAAAAAACAGCTTTCTGGAGGAAGCAATTTGATCTCTTTCTTTTGTTTTGTTTGCTGGTCAATTTAGAAAGAGAGAAATGTACTTATATTGAAGGGAAGCAAGTATCTCCTTCTGTTGTAGCTAAAAAATCAGGGTTTTTATATGGGATGCCATCTCAAAGTCTGGTGCAATGAATGATGGAAGCCTACGTATTTCTCCTCCAGTTCAGTGTGATGTTGGATGGTCTCCTCCTCCTGGTTTTGTTAAAATCAATGTTGATGCGTCTGTAAAATCCCTTCCTGTTTCGAGTTCGTTGGAATTATAGCCAAAAATAATTCTAGCATGCCTTTACTGACAAAAGGGAAGCAGATTGGCCTTGATCATGTCAAGCATGCTGAATTCAAGGCTGTGCATGAGGGTCTTTCTTTCGTGGGTGGCTGACTGTTTAAATGAAAGAGCTGAAGCTGGATAGGAACTGTCAAACTTTACTGATTTGGTTAAATGTTTAGCTAGACAGTTTAATACTTGTAATATAGTTTGGATTGGTAGAGATTATGACACAATTACTGATGCTATTGCAAAATATAGCAGCGGTTACAGTTTCAGACTTTCCAACTCTTCCTCCAACTGCTTAATTGAACAAGAGAAAATTCTTGTAAAATATAGGCATAGACCAGCTTGATGTATATTTGTTCTTGATGTAGTTTCATAAAAAACAAAACTAAAATCCATCAATTTTATAATTGAATTCTAAACAAATAAAATTCGGTGAATGATTGCTTATTGTTTGTATTCACAAACGGGTTCGTTACGGAACAAACAAACAGTATGTACAAGTACGGCTACTTCTAGGCTGAAAAACAACCAAGAAGCTTCTTAGGAGGAGTTCCGGTGGCACGGTAGTTAGCAGCCGACTCTTCTGCCTTGAGAAGATCTTCTCCACGCGTGGCTTCAATGATCGCCCTCTTCTCTTCTCCCAACTTGTGTACTAATGCTATTTTGTTTTTCATCTTTTCCACATACTCCGCCTTCTTCTTCTCCAATTTTTCCTGCCCACCAAACAACTTTTTACTATATACTTATAAATCGAATTAATTAATCAAACCTTGTTCTTCAAAATCATCTGTCTTACTTACCTCAATTTTTTTCAATTCAGCCTCCACAGATGCTATCTTGCTGCTCTCCCACGCTGCAACCGCGGCCAGCTTTTTGTTCGCTCTGCACAAAAAAGTCCACATAAAAACTCAATAATTAATCACATTCTATAATATAATCTTTAACTGATAGTTTGATAATTCCGCACTTGTTTTCTGATTTAGAAAATTCACTTTCTTCCCATGCTCTGATCAGTGACATCCTCTTCTGTGTTGCAACGTTTGCTAGCACAGCATCTGAACCAAATACATATAAAGATATCTAAATTATTAAATTTTGTGCTAGTTATTTAAATAATATAGGATATTATTTATTACCTCGATTCATTGATCCCTCGTTACTTTTCATCACAACTAACTCCTGAACCTCTGTCAATATCACAAAACAAACAATTAATAATGTACTGACACGACATTGGAGAAGTTTCATACAACCTGATTGATAAAAAAGCTCATAACTAACATTTTTTTGTCATAGTTATATTATAAATTTTAAAGGGAATTGGAGAATATGACTAGAACTCACGACCTCTAAGTTATGGATGAGGGCTTAACCAATTACGTTAACCCAACTTGTCAAAAAGTTTATAAGTGACTAAGTACTTCAAATTAGCCGTATTTAAAAAAAAGCAGTTTTATTGTTATAATTTAATTCTTCTATTTTGGTCATATAATACAAATCAAAACCAATAAGGAATTGTTAATAACTTATTTACAGAGACAATCAGCTATTTCATTGAACAAAGGAGGAGTCAATAGAAAATATTGATGGAACTAGCTAGAATGACAGAATGTTCAATTACAGTAGTAGTACTAAGTTCATCAGCAGTTTTGGGCGGTCTGATTTAATTTGGACGCTTTTGACGTCGCTCGCGAAACTGCCAAAACAACTTGCTTTTCTATTTTTGCTTTTCTACTGTTTAGAAGCCTAATCTCTCATTTGTATTGCATGTATTTTATTTGAATCACATGCTAAAAAAATAAGCCTGAATTTCTCTTTGTTCCTTTGAAAACAAGATAATTAACCTCATTTGTATTTTATGTACCTCTATGATTATATTAACCTCATATCAGATCAAATTCTAAGGATATAAGAAAGCCAAAAGACTTTACTTAATAATTTTCTTTTCTTTTTCTGACTACCAAACAAATAGAGAAGAATGGATGATACAAAAGAAATGAAAAAAAAAGGAAGCAATCCAGAATCTAGATTAGTACTTTCAACCAGAGCAAGAGCTTTGGAGTCATCAGGCTTTTGTTCAGGAGGGGGAGCTTGAATTACGGATTTCTCCTCAGCCACATCTTTTGGATCCTCCTCAATGGCTTCTGGCGCCGGAGCCGGTGGAGGCTCCAATGGTGATTCGGATGCTACCAGCTTCTCGGATTCTTTTTCTTCCTCACCCATTTCTATACTGAAAGTGTACAAGTGATTTCGCCTTGAAGTTGTCAATTAAATAAGTAGAAACAGAGAGAGAGAGAGAGAGAGAGAGAGAGAGAGAGAATCAGAGAGAGAGAGAGAATCAGAGAGAGAGAGAGAGGTGGTTGATTGAGATATTTGGAGGAAGCCGGAATGTATGGGTTACTGTTGGAGCTATCAGTACTTGAAAATCGTAACTGGATGGTGGGTACACGATACAGATGGCTTATTGTAAGTTAATAAACCGATAGAGTACCTTCTCACAAAATTATAATTAAAAAAAAGAAGAAAAAATAAAATAAAATGACTTTTTTCTCTTTTTATTTGTTAAAAAAAGACATGGGTACCAGAGTTTAAAGAAAATAATGATACCGGTATTTTCAGCAAATGACATTTACACATACTTTATATTTAAAAATATCACTAACGCCTATTATGATTTTTAAGTTAGGACACTAACATCCTTTTTTATACTAGCATGAAGCTAAGTACGAAACTACAGAGTCTCAAGCCAAATTAAATCTAAAATGCATTGTGGACTGACGGCAGACCAAGTCCGGTTGCCAACGATTCAAAGACTCCATCAAGCCAGGTGGCGAGCTGCTTCCTTAGCTGAACGAGGGCAGTGGCGAAAATTAGGGAAGAGCGAATCCGTACATAAACGCATGCAATCCGTACCCCAAAACTCTAGAATACTCCTCTAAAATAAACCTCATAACTAAATTGTTGGCTTTGTCAGCTTTAAAGAACAACATGTTGTCATCAACAAAGAATAAGTGGGACACTAGGGGACCTCGTTTGCAAATACTAGGACACATAATTTTACCCGAGCTCTGCCCTTCCCGAATCAAAGTTGAAAGACCTTTAGCCACCAAGATGAAGAGGTACAAGGAGAAGGGGTCACCTTGTCTCAAACCCCTTTGGGGAGTTACATTCCGTGAAAGTTCCTCATTAATTGAGAAGGCATAAGAGACAGATGAAATACAACTGATGATCGGGGAGACCCAATCCTGACTGAACCCCAGTTTGACCATCAAACCCTCCACAAAGCCTCACTCAACCCTGTTGTATGCTTTGCTCTAGGGGTGTTCAAAAACCATCCAGACCGTTTAGTCCGAACCGATCTGAACTCAAATTGATCATTCTAGATGGTATTTTTATTGTTAATGGTTGGCTCGGTCCTCCTTTTAAAGAGGACCGAAATTTCGAACCAGTCTAAAANAAATTTTAGATCGGTCTAAAATTTTCGTTAGTTCTGGACCGATCCGACCGTATAGTGTCTATATATATATATATGTAATTTTTTAGGGTTTTAGGATATTTCTCTTCTCTCCCTTAGCTCAGTCAGCCCTCTCCTTCTTCGCATCTCGCCTCTAGCCAATGCCTCTAGCGTCTTGCCTCCAGCCAACCCCTCTCGCGTGTCGCCTCCAGCCAGTGCCTCTCGCGTGTCGCCTCCAGCCAGTGCCTCTCGCGTCTCTCCTCTAGCCAGCCTCTCTCGCGTTTAGCCTCCAGCCAGCCCCACTCGCGTCTCGCCTCCATCTAGTGCCTTTCGCGTCTCGCCCCCAGCCAGCCCCTCTCACGTCTCACGATTCTGCCTCTCATATCTCCACTCCCTCAGCTCAGTCCCTCTTCACTCTCTCTCACAAATGTTTCTCTCTCTCTCAAGCCTGTCTCTCAAAGATCTCTCTCGCAGATCTCTCTCAAAGCTCTCTCCCTGAGATCTGAGATGTTCTCGTTCAAGTTCTGCCTCAGATTTGAGACGCTCCATCTATCCTCTCTCCCCCTCGTCTAAGATCTGAGACGTTCTTGAAGCTTCTCAGATCTTGCGTTGTGGATATGAAACGATGATGGTGTGTTCATGTTCAATGGTCTATGAATGAGGTCCAGAGTCTGTTCGGGTCTGGTCTGTTTGTTCTGTTTATGCGTTATTTTATTTATGTTTCAGTTTATTGTAAAACATGTATTTAGATTGTAAATAGCTATGATCTGTATGATTTTGTTTGTTTCAGATCTGTATGATTTTGAGTACTTTTGGTAATCGGATATTTGTATGACTTTTGGTAATTTGATATCTGTATGACTTTTGAGTTGAACTTTTGATTTAGACAGTGTAATACTAATTTAGTCTTGATTTAGTTGGTTTAAATCTTATCTGGATCTGATTTAGTTCTGATTTTAGTTGATATATGTCCACGAATGGGTTCTGATTTAATTGATTTTAGTTGATTTAATCGATAATAGAGAGTGAGGTAAAAGGCTCAGTTTTTAGTCCGTAAAATCTGTCTGATCCGACCGTTGATGTTCGGTTTGGATGGATCAGATTTTTTACAGTGTTATGGTCGGTTCAGTCCTCCATATAGGAGGACCGTAATTTTCAGTCTGGTATAATTTTCCTCAAAAGTCCTACTACACCGACCGTTGAACACCCATACTTTGCTCATGTCTAATTTCATTGCCGCAAACCCTACTTTCCCTTTTCTCCTTTTTCTTAAGGGCATAAATCATCTCAAAGGTACCATCACATTATCATATGTTTGTCTGCCTTTCATAAAAGCACTTTGAGCCTTAGAAATAACATTCGGAAGAATCATTTTCAAAGGGCCAGCAATAACTTTCGCGATCAATTTATAAACAACATTACATAAACTAATCGGTCTAAAATCAGCAACACAAGTGGGATTCTAAATCTTAAGAATGAGAGCAATGATTGTTTTATTTATAGCGTTCATACTTGCTCTTCAATTTAGGCCAATACTTCTGAAAAAAAAGAGCTGGAAAATTGTCCAGCCCAGGGCTTTTGAGCCGGTGCATCCCTATAAAAGCATCGAAAACTTCAAAATCTATGAAAGGTATGTTCATGTATTTGTTCACACTATCATTAACTTTCGGCTCCACATTTTCAAGAACTTTACACATATCGTCCTTTGAGGGAAATTGCGAGGAAAAAATGGTTCTCAAAATAATCGTGGATAGTCCTGCAATGTCCTCCGGCTCCTCGTGCCAGAAACCGTCTTTGTCATAAATCCCCTTAATAGAATTTCTCATCTTCCGTTCTGAAGCCTGGGAGTGAAATTTTTTGTGTGTTTTTGTTTCCCATTTAAAGCCAATACATGCGCGATATTTGATTCCATAACATTTGTTCTTGGTTCTCAAGGGAAATGATTTCTGAATGGACTGAGCTTCATGGAGATGACCACACTCTTTAAGAAAATCCAACCTATCCCTTTTCTGATTAAACTATTTTGAAACATCGCCAAACTTCTCCTTTCGCCATTTGCGAAGGGTTAGAGAGCACTGGGACAAGTTTGCCCGGGTAGATTCAAGGAAAATTTGGTTCAAAGAATTCTGCCAAGCCCACTTTATCACCTCAGAATGCTCCTCCTCACGGGCCTAGATGGCCTCAAAGTGGAACCAGCCTTTCTTCCTTCCCCCTTGGACTCGTGGTAGGTTATCCACCACATGGGCCATGATAGCTCTATGCGCCGATGTGAGAAAACCCAGCACCTCAACCCACGCACCCGTAAACCAGTCCCTCCAAGCCTCAGATGCCAAGGCCCTATCCAGTCTCTCTTTAATAAACTCCTCCCATTGTTTGTTGTTTACCCACGTGAATTTAGGCCCTCTGAAACCCAGATCCGATTACCCCTAACTCTCTGTGGTCCGGTTGAACTCCTCCAGCTGGATTGCAGGTTTCAGTAAGCCCCCAAAATTTTTTGAATTCTCTAAAATCTCATTTAAGTCCCCCTATAACCAACCAGGCCATCAAAATTGTTGGACAGCCTTTTTAGAAGTTCACATGACTGTGATCTTAGATTGTAAACGGGTTGCCATTAAACTCGGTCAACCTCCAACACCTCCCTCCCCCCGAAAAGACATAAGCGTCCATATGCCCCTCTGAGTAAGAGCTCACTGTAACTGAGATATCCGATTTCCACAACAGAGCCAACCCTCCCCTCCCCTCAAAAGGTGCAAAGCTCTGAATGCCCGGGCCTTTTCCAAGCATCGGGCATTCCAACTCAGCACTCTCATGGTTCACAGCGGGTCCGCTCATCGGTACCCGCTGATGAGGACACAACATCCATGATATTTTCGTCAATTCTGGCCTTCTTTAAAACAAAGGAAATGAGGTAGGAAGGGTTACGTTTCTGAGTATTTAGTAGCTCTGTTTTTTTTTTTAATTTGCCTGCGACATACTCTTCTCCCGAGGCCCCTTCCCCCGGATCTTCCCCTGCCCCTGGTCGTTAAAGTCCTGTGTGCGGGAAGCCTGCCATGTGGTTTGCAAAGTCCAAGTCCACATTTCCCCCCTGGGCCATAAACATAAAGGTGCCTTCATTGGGCTTCTCGGTTGAACTCCCATGGCCCACTGCTATCATACCCCTACCACACGATATTTCCCCCACTGAAATTCCCACCTGGACTAATTTTTCACTTTTAGAAAAATCTCCATTTCGTCCTTTGTGGAACCCACTGTCACCACCACCGAGCAGTCCCTTTCCACCATTTTATCCTTTGTTGACCCCGTTGTCACCACCACCGAGCAATCCCTCTCCAGTTTACGTCAACGCGTTCTGGTTTTCGCGCCTGTGTCCTTTTGTCCCCTCTGCTTGAACCCTGTTTTGTCCCCCCCACCGTCGCTCCAACCGCCAGCAACAGTCTTTCTTCTCCAATGGCTTCTTTAAAATGATTTAATGTATTGTCCTACTTCAAGGTACTCCCATCAGGTTTTGCCCCCGAAGACTTCAGTTCTTCCTTCCTCCCACTGCTTTTTGGTTTTGAGCTACTGATTTCCCCAGCCCTCAGAGACCCATTATATTGATTTTTCATGTGCTTCCTCCCTTCAGGTTCATCCCCTTCCTCCCCAAAGCACTCTTTTTCCGTATGGCACAGAAGATCACAACTATAGCAGAAGTCGGGACGTCTCTCGTATCTGAAATCCACCCAAAAGGTTTCCTGCGACCCATTGCCCCTGATTTTCATACCCCTTCTAATGGCTTTCCGGGCATCCATTCTAACTCTGATTCTTGAGTACCTCCCCCAGCAACCTCTGTTGAAAAATTGAAAAATAGAGTATTATACACCCTCTTCGTTCAATTTTAGATAATTTTTTAGATGAGACTCAACTATATATATAACAGTGTAAAGTTTTTGCATATTTGAGTTCTAATCCGCGAGTACATCAAAATCAACTGTTAATTTGTTAAAATTGGTTTTAGAATGATTGAGAAATTATCTCTCAAATTAAAAATTAAAAAAAAGTTGGAAAGAAATGTTGAAATGATATATATTGAGATGCTAGTATTATAGGTGATAATTTGATAAGTTTATAGACTCTAACTATATGGACTACCTCTAGATGAATCAATAAATTGTGTTTTATTCCAGATTTATTTTTTTTCTTTCATAAGAAGCTCAAATGTCATTGAATAACATGTACTTTATTATACACCTCTCCTCCTCATTATACACGCTAAACAAGCTTTCAAGCTCTCTTTTACTCTCAATATTTGTTCTTCACATTTTTGTTTTTTTTTTCAAGTTTTCTTAGTTCAGATTTTTGTTTGGTTCGATTCGACTATAAGAAACAAGGATTTTAGCGACCAAAGAATTGGTCGCTAAAACCCCAAAATCTCAGCGTTTTATGCTAATGTGACGAACATACATTCGTCGTGAGCATCGTCATTTTTCGCTTCGTCAGTGAAAGTCGTTCATGACAAAAAATGAACTACGTCACGCTAAACCTTTCGCGATGAATGATCTTTGGTTGCAAAAGGTTTTCGCGACAAAAAAATTGTTGGTCGCAAAAAATTTTTGCTACCAAAAATATTTTCATCGCCTAAAGTCTTTGACGACCAACTTTTACTTGGTAGTGAAATATTTTTTGCCACTAATTTTATGTGGTCACGATATATTTTTTACGACCAAATTTTATTTCTCTAGAATGTAAATAAAAAATACTGAATTTTTAATTTTCATATATACCTGTGATAGTAATAATCATTAGAAAATTTATTAAACCTGATATTTTTATAATAAATGCATATATTAATCGTTAATATATGTAATGTAACAAAGTAACATAGTTCATTACAAAATCTCTAAAATATAATTCACTACAAAATGTGGTCACAAATGCATGCAAAAAAGATAAATCATAAAAATAGTTTTTAAAGCTTGATTGTTACAATTACAAAACTTAACAAATATTCTGAATCTCACGAGTCATCGTCAGGAGGTGAAAAACCGTGTTGACGAGCCAAAGCGAGTAAGCTTTGTAGGTGGTCCTCCACCGACTTCATTTTTTTCTTTAATCTTAAAGTACACATACGCTCCTGTAACATGGCAATGAGTCAAGTTCAAGATAAATCTATCTCACTATTATCTTTAGACAATGAACATCAATCAGAATGTATTCAAAATAAATAAAGTATCCTGACATGACAGAATTAAATAATTAAGTTTGGATCAAAGATAAAAGAAAATAATCCATATTTCATATTGACTCGAAAAGTAATACAATGACTAAAGTTCTAATATTTGAGATGGATAGATAAGGGGAATTGCAAATGGAAAGATATAATTCGAGAAAAAAGCAGCTAGCAAAACATGAACCAGGTAAAAATGAATAATTAACAGCTATGATGATTTGCCTTTTGTTTTTTTTGTAAAGTTCTATTTTTCTTTCTTTTTGTTTGTTTATTAAGAGATTGCCTAGGTTGTTTGTTTACCTCATTGAATTTTGAAATCAACTAGGTAATAACCTTCATAATCTCTTTTTAGAAACTGCACTTTAGATTGTAATTACCCATTCTAGGGAATGGTTCTAAATCTAACTAGTAATGGAAATGAATTAAATGGCATCTGAACTGATAATTGTAAAATATAAAGATGTACTGATAGTTCTGGCAAATATTTCAACTCTATATCATTCCAACTTTTAAATCATGCTATCCTTTTATAAAAAGTGAAATGAGGAATAATAAAATTCACAGTAATCGCCCTATCCTTTATTAAAAGTGAAATAAGGAATAACAAAATAGAATATGAAAGATGCCTCAATTTTATAACAAGTTTCAATTGATGAGCCCGTAAATGTATCCAAAGCTCATATGCTAAGGAAACAACTTCGACCAAGATAAAGGAATCTACCAACCAAATACAAAGGTAAGTCAAAAGAATTATTATATCGTAAAACAGTATCATATACTATTACTAACTTATCCTAACCTAAAAAAAGACTTTCATTTATATTATTAAATCATGCACGATTATAAAATTACTTTTCACATCCATAAAGTATATATCGATAAAAAGAAACAACAATAAAGTATACAAGTACAAGAGAGAGAGGGGGTGGACCTTAATTCCTTCATCTCCAAGAGGGTTCCTAGAAAGATCAAGAGGGCAAGTCGCCATTCAAGACTGGTGTTTGGGGCCTGCAGGTCACGTTTGGGACCCAAATGCCAGGCACACATACATTTCGTCACAATACTCCTTATTGGATCGTGTCAGAGGTAGGTTAACTTCTAGAAGGTGTAACTTTTGACTCAGGTAGAACCATGTGGGTCATAAGATATCAAATCAAAGCTTCAGGAGGGCATAACTTTTGACCGGGTTTACCTGTCGCAGCCCAGTTTCGGGTCCAAAAAATACTATTTTAAGTACTTTCAGAGACCCGGAAGCTGTTTTAGTCTTACTTTTGGGTTTTTTCATAATTCTCATCTTTTTTAATTTTTAGGGTTTTTATATGCGTATAAAAAACGTAAATATGTTATTTTCAAAATTTTACAGGGTTATAATTTATAAAATAAAAGATTAAAATTTCAAAGTTCAAACTTTTTGCAGATATATTCGATTTATAGATAGAATCTGACCTTGAGGGTTATACGTGTTCGTCAAACCGATAAATGAGATTTATTGACCATCATAACATCACAACTTATAATTATATATGGTGAAAAGCCGTCTCGCTCGATACTTGTCACAAAAGCACAACAACATTATCAATGATAACTTTCAACGAGTTTGTGTTCAATTGTATCGAGAATCCTTAATTAATCTAATCTAATTTCACATAATAAGTGAGTATCATGAATGTTTGCATTGAAATAATGAGTTTTTTCTATTTTTATCGATGATTTTTCCGGTGTGCGATAAATAATTATAAAAATATCAATTTTATGATTGGTTGTGAAGAATGACGATTATAACCATATAAATGGTGATTAGGCTAAAAAGATGGCGATTGGGAGGGAGACTAGCGATCGCCTATTTATACATGGTGTTTAGGAATGAAGCAGGCGATTGGAGACATAAAACTAGCGCTTGGCCTTGACGATACGATTATCACCTTAAAGATGACGTTTAGGGGCTAAAAATAGGCGATTCGCCTATTAGGTATGGCGATTAGGTATATTTCACGTACAAAATGTTTCACCAAAATATGGAGGGGTATGGAGGGGTTCACCAAAATATTTCACGTACAAAGCTAATAATTTTTGGAGGGGTTCAACATAATATTTCACGTACGAAATTAAAAATTCTTTGAGGGGTTCACCAAAATATTTCGCGTGTAAAATTAATCATTTTTCGAGGGGTTCACCAAAATATTTTACCTACAAAATTAATCATTCTTCGAGGGGTTCACCAAAATATTTCACGTACAAAATTAATCATTCTTCGAGAGCTTCACCAAAATATTTCACGTACAAAAATTAATCACTCTTCGATGTATTCTTCTAAAATGTAGTGGGGAAAGATTATTTTATTTGATACTTGTTGTAAAATGACTACAACATAATCAAGAATACATTCTTAAATATTTACGAATAAGTGTTCAATTATTTTAACAATTCATAAATTCAAATCTAATTTAAAATATAAGTGAAGATACATAATGTTCATATAAAAAATCAAGAATTTTGATAACTTTATTTGTGATTCATCTAGTATATACCCTGATCAATTTTAAAAAATCCAATTTGATAAAAGACATCATAAAACGTCCTAAAACCCATTGTATTGATGCAAAACCGTCAAAAAATAACAAAACCGCCAAAAATGAAAAAAATACCAGGGACCTCCAATATTGGGCCCAAAACCGCCGATATTGGGCGAAAAACCGTCGGTATTGGTTAGACAAATCACCGGGATAGATTGGTGAACCCCAGTACATAATTGGTGAACCGCAATACGTAATTGGTGAACCCCAGTACGTATATGATGAACCCCTCTAAAAATTATTAATTTGTACGTATTTAGTGAACCATACTATGTAATTGGTGAACTCCTCCAAGAATTATTCTTTCGTACGTAATTGATGAACTCCACCACGTAATTGGTGAACTCTAGTACCTAATTGGTGAACCCATCCAAGAATTATTCTTTTGTACATATTTGGTGAACCTCACAACGTAATTGGCGAACTCCAGTATGTAATTAGTGAACAACCATCTAAAATTATTCTTTTGTACGTATTTGGTGAACTCCACAATATAATTGGTGAATCTCACTACGTAATTGGTGAACCCATCTAAGAATTATTCTTTTGTACGTATTTGGTGAACCCCACTGCATAATTGGTGAACCCAACTAAATTATTGGTGAACCCCTCCAAGAATTATTCTTTTGTACGTATTTGGTGAAACCCAACATGTAATTGGTGAACCCCAAGAAAAAAATTTATTACCCGCTGGGCTTTGTGTGGCCCAGAATACTTGAAAAGTAATCTAAATGCCACAAAGGCTCAACATCAATGCCAGGAAATTATTCCCGGGCATTGTAAAGTTTCCCATTAAAATAACATCTATTATGATTTATGCTTATAGTGATTTTCTATTTACTAATTGAATATTGTTAACCTTGTCAGGTTAAAAGATCCATCAGAAGTGAAAATGAAAGTTCTCAACCTCAACTTCCAACATAGAGTAGGTGTTGGTAACGTTTCATGGTGACTTTTTTGTTGCATGGGAAGAATGTGTTGACATGATTCGTGGTGGTTTTTTTGTTGATACTCTTTGTAGTTGCTAGTTCATGAGTTGATACTCTTTTTGGAATAAACTATTTATAATTTTTATTTGTTGATACTCTTTTTGGAACAAACTAGTTCATAAGTTATGTTATGCATGAAAGATACATTGCCATTGGCTTTTTTTATGAATGGGCATATATGTTTATTTATTGCTTGGATTCATTACAAGTATGCTAATGAAAATAGATATCTTGATCATAAATTTGTAGACGGTTCAGAGTACATAACAACTGAAATCTCATATTACATATTACATATAAATGCATGATAAAATACAAACATAACCAATAAAATAAACAAAATAGCTCTTTTTTTCTTCAATTTATTCACATACGTTCTTTGTGTCTTCAATTTCACATTCAGACCGTTGACAGTGGTTTCTAATTGTGAAATTTCATCATTGAGTCCCTCTATAACCCTTTTAAATCTCCCATGGTGAGGTTGATCTAGGCATTCAAAATATCCGCAAGACGTGTCATCCTCATATCTTACACATCCATAAAATCTCCTATTCGGGTTTTCACGTGAAATCTTCACTTCAGCTACGAGTCCACAGTAGCAATATCTTATCAGAATGATATTTTCATGTGATTGTGAAGAGCTTGAAGATGATGCCATGAAATTTAAACAAATTAGCAAACAATATCACATTCAAAGCCTGAAAATCGTTCGCTACAGAGCAGAAATAATTACAAACAATATCACGTATTATTTTTGTAAAAAAAATTAACAAACAATATCACATATTACTATTTCTGGGAATAGTTCGATACAAAGCACACAATAGCAGGAAACCCTGCAAAAATTGATTAGGAACCATCTCGATCTCGAAGACAAATAGTCAAAAAAATTGAAAAGAACCAAAACCAGAACTAGATCTTAAAGAGAACAACAAACCTGCAAAATCAAAGCTCTAACTGAAAGTGTAGATCTCGAGCTCGAAGTGAAAATCATGCAAGGATGGATCTTTTCGAGCCTCTTCTTCGAGGAGTTGGGTTTCTGTTTTTTTAAGGCAAATGGTGCCTCTCTCTGTTTCTAATAAACGGTAAACATGGAAGAATAATATGTTTTGCATAAAATTAAAAAAGTGTAAGTATTTAAAGTGCATGGACATGTCAATTATAAAGTGCATGGATATATTTGGTGCATTTTAGCCATTTGCCTGGTTCTTTACAAGCTATCGACATGTCGGTCACTGCCTCAAACGCGTCATGTTAGAGCTTCAAAGTTCAAAGCGCCCACCCAACCCCTCCTTCTCGTCAGTCGCTATCCTCGCACGAGGGCATCTCCACTCTACCTTTAAGCTTCACTTTGATTTTTACCGCGGCAAAACCTAAGGCGGGACTTTGAGCTAACAAAAAAGACCCAAGCTCTGCTGAATCCTCGAAGATTTGGCCATACTACTCGCGCCAGATAAATCCAAGGTCATTTTTACTCCACTCTGATAGCAATGGGACTTGTATCGCAGTGCAAGCCGCAGAATTGATTTCATGATTATTTTTGTTCGATTTTTACTCTGTTGTGGAATTGAGTCTTTAAATTTTGATGGGCACCTTCCATTTTGAGAGTTACTCTGAAATTATCTCTGACTTGGTGATTTTCAATTCGTTATCGGATTGTTTGGCTGGACCAAGTTCTGCCAGCTTGCAGATATAATGGGCATCAATAATGAATTCTATATCTCAATTGGGCCCTCGGATTGTTCCCAAAATTTCAAGTTTCTTAATAGTTTCACGAAAATTATGCCACCCGACCTTTGATGGTGATAAAGATGATGATGGATTGGGATTAGGTTTTGAAGAATCCTTGAAGACGATGTGGAGAAATTCACATTGTGATTCGGTTCTAAATGAGAACCCAGATATGTATGCGTGTGAGAGTCTTGGGCAGGAACATGTCTCAGCAAGACGGAGTTTTTTCCAGAACGCTAAGGTGGCTGCTAAAAGATTTCTTGAAGTTCTCCAACAAGACGGTCCTGGGTTTGATACAAAATCAGCTCTAAGTGAACTGCAACTAAGAATTTCGGGGCTGCTTGTTAGAGAAGTTCTTTTGGGAATTTTGAGAAATGTAAACTACCTTAATAAAACCCGTTGTGCAAAAATGGGGTATAAGTTTTTCATATGGTCCAGCGAGCAGGAAAATTACAGGCCCACAGTGAACTCATATCACTTAATTCTGAAGATATTTGCAGAATGTGAGGAGTTTAAGGCAATGTGGAGGCTAGTGGATGAGATGACTGAGAAAGGTTATCCGACTACTGCACGAACTTTCAATATCTTAATATGCACTTGTGGAGAGGCAGGATTGGCTAGAAAAGTTGTAGAGAGGTTTATAAAATCAAAAACTTTCAATTATAGGCCATTTAAACACTCTTATAATGCAATTTTGCATTCCCTTCTTGCTATAAACCAGTTCAAATTGATTGAGTGGGTGTACCAGCAGATGTTACTTGAGGGTCACGACCCAGATATTCTAACTTATAATGTGCTTATGTGCACAAAGTTTAAGTTGGGGAAGTTGGACCAGTTCCACAGACTGCTGGATGAAATGGGTAGGAATGGATTTTCGCCAGATTATCATACATATAACATTCTTCTTCATGTTCTAGGAAAAGGGGACAAACCACTTGCAGCTCTTAACCTTTTGAACCACATGGAGGAAGTGGGCTTTGATCCGAGCGTTCTTCACTTTACCACGTTGATAGATGGACTTAGTCGAGCAGGAAATCTGGATGCATGCAAATATTTCTTTGAGGAAATGGTAAAAAGTGGTTGCAGTCCAGATGTTGTTTGTTATACTGTAATGATCACAGGGTATACTGTGGCTGGGGAGCTTGAAAAGGCTCAAGAATTCTTTGATGAAATGATAGTAAAGGGACAACTTCCAAATGTATATACATACAATTCCATGATTCGTGGGTTTTGTATGGTGGGTAAATTCGATGAGGCTTGCTCTATGCTCAAGGAAATGGAATCCAGAGGTTGCAATCCGAATTTCCTTGTTTACAGTACCCTTGTGAGTAATCTGCGAAATGCTGGGAAGCTTTCTGAAGCTCATGAAGTAATTAGACATATGGTGGAGAAGGGGCAGTATGTTCATCTAGTCTCAAAGTTTAAGGGATATAGAAGATGCTAATGTAGTAGACTCTAATTGGAGACATGTATTTGTAACCTCATAGGGAAAGAACTTCTTGAATTTAAGAAGCACAAGTATGTGAAATTTAGTTTATCTTCTGATACATATGTGCATTTCGTTTGATATCTGAGATCGACATAAAAGAGAGCTTCCATGATTTGATTTGTGAATTAGGAGTAAATCAGTTATGAAGAGTGGTGTCATTAAAAGCTTTTGGAGGATCATTGTTAAATTAATAACTGTCTTCGTCAAAAGAAAAGAAAATGTCTGTCTTATTTATAGTCCTCTTTTATAACCAATATCTCTTTAACTCTTTGTAATGTAATGCTACTTCAGATTAATTGTTATTGATACTGTAAATTAAGACTTATCAATCTGGTGTAAGTGTAACGTTAATATATTTTCCTGGCTTCAGTACAATGAGTCTTAAGAGCTGTGGAGTGAATCGTTGTTTACAGATTATGGCTTTAGGTTTGACCATCTCTATGTAAAACACAAGTTGGTGTCCAGAATGAAGCGGCAGTCAAGGATTTTCACTTGAAAGCAATAGGTAAGCAACTTTTTAGAAGTAATAACTATGTAGAGTAAATTACTATTATTAATTTTTTTAGGAAGTCACTGATAAGAGAATTTTTGAGAGAGTTTGAGTGAAATAGTTATGATATATCTAGCATGTTTAAAAGATAAAGGTGGTTTAGCTTTATTATGTGCACATCAGCAGGAGAGGTGGCCTTTGTCTTTTGGGACATTGGAGAGAAAGGGGTGTGACTCGAATCAATCTTTCTAGGATATCCGAAAAAATAGGAGAACCACACAGAAAAAACTGGCCTTATTGCTGGAAGCTTATATGGTGAATTTACATGCGAGTATTCCTTCCATGCTTTGCTTTTGTACTTTTTTCATTCATTCTCTTGGTTAAAGAGTTAATCACCTTAAGTCCTTACTTCAGTGACTTCAGTTAATACATTTAAAAACTAGCATATGGTTACAGTGTGCTGATAAAGTGAGAATGTTGTGAGATTCCTCGAATAAAAAACTATGGTTCTTACTCGATATATGGCTGGTGTGTCTTCCTTCCTTAAATGTCATTTACTTTGGCGAAATTGTTTTCATAAAATAGAATGCAGAGTACTAACCATCCTTTTTTCTTTATTTAATGTTATTGGTTTGTTCTGCTGCATATATTTATTTTTATGATTGAGATGCTACCACTCAAGCTCTTTGGATGACGGACATCTGCTTTGTATTAAAAAGAATGTGACTCTAGTACGTCAAAGCTAAATATTTCATCCATAGACTTGTATATATCTTTTCTTCTCCTCACGGACTAAATTTCTTTTTGTTGTTGTTGACTGTTATAGAGGACAGAAAACTCTTATCTTGCCTTCAGATGGCCTTAGTTTACTTGAATGTATTTTTGGTAGTGCAGGGGGGGAGGTATATCAGGTTGGAGGTGGACTCTGTAACAATGTGGTGCTCTATGGTAGCAATCTTTCTAAAAGTGATTATAAAGCTAATGCAATTTTTTCCACGCTTGCAGATGTGGATTCTTAACTTGTAAGCGAATGGGATTTGAAGCCTGTAATGAAGTTTACAGAGCTTTAAACCAGATTAACAGTTTGCAGTACTCATAAGGTATGCTTTGTTAGAATTTCAGACCTTGTTGATGGAAAGAAAACAAAGGCTGGCCTTCTTTTACCTTCTAAAATTGCGCAGTTTAGTATGCTTTGTGAATGTGGATCCTCTTATGCTCGAAATTAACTTGAGATTAAAGTGTTCAAGGCCTCAAAGTTTACGGTGCGCGTGAGGCTTGTAACCAAATTATAATAACATCGCATCCCATGTTTTGTTAGCACGATCTGAACGGTTACAACGCAAGTACTAATTTTGTTAGTTAGGAACATGAGAAGATCCAATTTCATTCTTGTAAGTCCATCTGTTTGTCAACATACATATACACTGCAATCTGCATAAAACCTTGAAGATGCCTCACTGCAGTATGTAGGTCCAATCCCCATATATATATTCTCCAAAGTCCAAACAAACAATGATTTAAACCACTATCGTTTGCCTGTTTGGTATCTATCAAGTCTTACTGATAATCAAGTAGTAGCACTACAAATCCCAAGCAACAAAGAAGTGGACTTTTCACCCTAAAACCTTACAATCTGTTAGCTTGATATTCTAGGGTTCATGTCCATCATCTTTTACAGACACTTTTAGATTGAATATGTAGTTTCTTAAGGGTAAAACCCTTTTTCCTCAGTAACATTAGTATAAAAAATAGTCAATGTTTTTGTAGCTGCCATATTTGCAATGTAGAATACAGTATCCGTTCTTTATTTATAAAAGAAAGAAATCAACATCATGATGACATTTTTCTGGGTGGGGTTTTGTTAATGGGTTTGGGTTGATGGGAGTGGGAATCAAAAAGCAGCATGCTTTGTCTTGTTCTGAAAATATTGGCAAAGGCCAAACGTAATGGAAAATCGGGAAAATGATTTACTTTCTGTTTGGCATTTTTCGTGCCTTTAAGAATGTTGCTATCTAATCATTCCCAGCTAAGCACTTTTGGTATTTCTTTCTCTTATTCTTTTAAAATAAATTCCATAATTTAACACTATCCATCGATGCCTGTCCCACCATTTATAATCTTGCCTTGGGCGATGTGCATTTAATTCGATCTGGACAGTCAGATTAATTTTTGTCACAAATCAAACTCTGACCGGAATACATGTGTGCATGCAGAGAAATTATATGGAGAGGCTGCAACAATGCGACACCCTCCAGAAGACTGCTAGGTAGTCATGCCTCATTTTTTTTTATAATTAAGGAACTCATCGGCGTACGTGCGTGTGATATATAACTCAAAAAGAAATTGCGTATGCGTGTAATATATAACTTAAAAGAAATTGCGTACAAAAGACTTGCGTAGCACGGGAACCTGTGATGCTAATGTTTTTTTTTAATCAATTTGTTAACCCATGTCTGCTATTATTTATTTGTCAAATTTGTGATGCCAAACTCTACCTAGATCTTTCACAAAGTAAGCAAAATTGTGCTCTCGTTCATTTTATTATGTGGTCAAACATATTCAGCCAGCATCAACGAGACTGTCGCAGCACTAAAGCATGGATCATGTTAGAGTAAACATGAGAGAATGTTGAATGATTTGCATTAAAAAACAATGGGCTATATCGGCTTTGGAAAAATATGTTTTTTTGTATGGCTAAAATCTGGATCATTCCTATGTTATGGAACGGCTTAGATCTGAGCAGCATGTCATCATCCTATTCAAATGAATATAAACCTAAACCATAGGTTCTTGCAGGCTAGCAGCCAAATTTGAAATCCCATAATCGGAAGAAAAAAGGACACTTGAATCTATTTAGTTAAGTATTCAATTTTAATTATACTTAAAGAAAAACGTTCACTTTTCAAATTATATCAACTCTCCTACAGAAGATAAGATTAGCTGAGTGAATAGTTAGATTATATCGTCACACTCATCAACAACAGAAGACGGTATGAGTTGAAATAAATTAATTTTTACGACATTCATGAACAAATGATAACTTCTTTTAAAATTATGTAGCCCCTAGCCCATTGCACAAAAATCATAGATATTTTGACAAATCTACATTCGGTTTCATACTTGATTAAAAGAAAAACTATCTTACAATATGATCTCGTAGTAGATAATAAAATCTTTTTATTCTACGACTCACTCAAATGTTTAAATGTATAATTTGAAGTAAAATAATCACGTAGCCAAAAAACCAAAAAACCTTTGCGACAAATAGCACAAATATTGTTAATTTCAATCAGCTGAAATGGCTTAATTTTGTTTGTACTCATGAAGTTCCTTTCATAATGTTGGTTTCTCAGCTCATATAAACCTCAGCATGACTTAATTTTGGTTAAGACAGTTACATAAATGGAGTATTTATATATCTTTCACCTTCTGACACAAACTGTAACGAATCGTCTAATTAGAAACGATAAAAATCATTATCTAACTAAGCGGTATCGTTAGTAAGTTAACAAAACAGATTTATACTACAAATGAAACTTGTAAATTATTGTGGTTCCAAACTGCTTACACCCACACCATTTTTTTCAATTAAATTTGGGAAATCATATATACAAAATTATATTACATTTAATATAATATATTTGCTCCCATTACATTTAAATTTCTCATTTATCGTAACATTTTTTTCATTATGGTTTTGAGGATTTTTTTATTAGAAAATATAAAAATAAATAATAATAATAATAATAATAATAATAATAATAATAATAATAATAATAATAGTAATAATAATAATAATAATAATTTGGGGGACTCACTTTTTATCATCTTTCTTTTCATCTTTCTTCTCGTCTTTCTTTTCATCTTTTTTGTCTTCCTTCTTCTCTTCTTTGGCAGGGCCTACTGATATGATATCCACTTTTCCGACTACTTTCTTAAGCTTCTTCACTATAGCCACTGTGTCCATTGTTCCTACCACTGTCAGCTTCTGCTCTTTCAGATCAGCTGCTATTGAATCCACCCCTGTCCTCATTTATTTAATTTTCCATATATGAGCGAGTCACAAACATGAGAAAAAAATACAAATAAATTGTTTTCTGAAATAAAATAGCACATGTTCCTGAAAAAATATAAATTATTCCTATTTATCTGATAGAAAATTAAGAACCCATGAACTGGTATCTAAATAATTAAGGGGTTCAAGGAAGAATTTAAAATTTTAATTGAGGATAATTGTAATTTTTTAATGTAAATTAGGGGTGTGGGGGTACCATAAATGTCTGCAGCAGCTTCAATTGCTTTCTGCTTTGATTTGTCATCACTCATGGTCATCACCTTCAAAACCACCTTCTGCTACAAATTTTATAAAGAAAAAAAAACTCAGCGAGTAATTAATCTGCATAATATCACATAAATAATAAAGAATGTAATATGAAAAAGGTTGAAGTAGTACCTGAGCCATTTAGAGAAGGAAGAAGAAGAAAAGAGAATTGAAAACAGAGAGAGAGAGAGAGAGAGAGAGAGAGAGAGAGTAAAGGAATTTACAGAAGGATTGTCTCTTGTTACAGACATATAATATTAAAGGCCGCATCTTCATCTCACAGTTTGGCAGGCACGTATATATTGACAAAAATGTTGTCATGCCTTTTTGTTTTGCTTTCTTCTGTTGAAAAGCTCCTCTTGTTAAAACATATGCCGTATGAGACATATTTCAATACATAAATTTTACATCACAATACACGACGCTCAATTACATGACAACATCAAATACTGTTAAATTACGCGGCACATAAACACACGCTCAATCAAGTTCCAAGAACGTATTAACAAGCACATAATGAAATGAACAAAGCTCCGAGAACATATTAACAAGCACAGAATGAACATAGTCAAACAATTTATATCATGTTCCAAACACTTTATTTAGTTTTCCTCTTTCCTTTTGGTTTTAAATGAAGACATTTTATCAATTCATGTTTAGGTTTTAAGTTTATTGTTGTAGACTCTTGAGTTACGTTTTGTTTTTCACATATTTAATCATCACGTATATTAACATGTATAATGTAGAATGTTTATGTGCATGAAAGAAAATCATAATCATACATTGTATTAGTTCATGTGGAAAAATGCATATTTTAGAAAGTTGATAGAAAAGAAGAATATAAAAATTAAAAAGGAAAAAAAATCTTACCGTTAGGCATTAAAGTAGTGGGATAATCTACAGTTACTCGATAATTATAGACGTGAAGTTTGATATAATCTGGCCACCCAAATAGAGGCATATCAGATTAGTAAAACAAATCATTTTTTTTTTATTTTTCAATTCACTTTAACAGCATAATCAAACTAATTCATTCAAATCTAAACAAACAGTCAAATCTGATTCCAATGGTAGATGGTCCTCATCCGGCATTTAAATCCAACTTGGTCGATTTGTCACCTTCTAAGCTTAGCTTAGGCCAACGTAGACCAGAAATGGTGAGTAGGATCTACATCATCTCTGATGCAATCTTAATTTAATTATTATTATTTAAAATCAACGCAAATGTCAATATTAAGAAAATAAATCCCCTTCTCTAAATTACATTTTCCTTCACTATAACGTTTTTCCCCTTTTCTAACTCAAAGTGGAGTTGTGAAAATAGCAAAAAAAATTGACTGAAACAATACTTAATATGTTTTTTTTTTTGCGATTATGCCCCTTATATAATTTTTTCAGGTCTAATTCAGCGCTTCTATTTTGATTTTTTGCAAATTAACCCCTTAATATTACACAAATCAATATTAGGTTTAATGTTTCTTCACACATGACAAAACATTTGGATATATTTTTTTCATACACTAAATATGAAGTGATAGACTGTTAGATTAAATTTTGAGAATATAACTAATAGTATTGCAATTCACGCTTTGAACCACTAATTCTATAAAGGCTTTATCTAAATGAATATTTGAAGTATGCTAAAACTTAGTTACAAAATTTCCAATTACTAGCGTGCGTACTAAATTAGAAAGAAAAATATAACGGATATGATTACATAACAACTAAAAATACAAAGAGTATTTTTACATTTGTTCAGGATTTAAGGGATATGTATGTGTGACGTCATGTGAGTACAGTTATATGTGTAATCTAATCACAATAAATGATAAATATAGCATGAGAACGTGGATGTTGAGATCTAAATGGTGAAAGATGAGCACTTTGAGCCGGTCTATGAAATGTGACAAAGTACTCTTAGGAGGAGCAATTCAACGAGAATTCTCAAGTCATAAGTAGAAAAATGTCAAATGAAGCAAAAGTTATCCAAAAGTCTTTTACAATGAAAGAGAACGTCTCTATTTATAGAGAAGCTTCCATACAGGGTCCACTCCCATTAATCATTTTAACTAATTGGTAGTGGACTCTACGTAATGACACCTCAACAAGCTCGTTGAGATGACAACATCCGTCATCGTTTGTTATAACCATAACTGCGTGAGCCATGATATCTATGAGGAAGATTCTCATCAATGTTATCTTTCACATTGCATCGTGTGTCACGTGCAGTGACCGTGAATCCAAGAAAGAAGAACGCGGAAAGCGCCACATCGACGAGATGTGCCGTATTTGTCTAGGATTCTTCCCGAGGGGTGTCCTAAGAACTAAGTCTCTTCCCGCAATGGGAAGACGGCAACCTCGTTCCTCAAAGAGGCTATACTTTTGAATGGATATCCTTTTCAATACAGTGAACATCGTCCGAATCCTACCAAACCATAGCCCCCCAAATTTATTCTCAAGTAAGGGACATACTTAAAATTTTATCACTTGACTTGGTGGTTATAATGATACGAACAATTACATAGAAAGAATAAATAATATAAGATTAATTTTATGTCGATTGATCATTGACGTAGATCAAGCAATCACGTTGGAAAGTAAAAGTTGACACCTGATAAAAGTTTATAGGAGTGGTGTGTGCCACAATGACGAGTCAAAATCATAACGATCAACCATCATATACAATATTTTTACTTAACTTTATTCATCGTAGATGTATAGTTATAATATTATTACGACTTCTATCTTTCGGAATATTATACATAAAATTGACATATGCATTAAATCATAGTAAACTAAATATATCAACTAAATAATGATGAGATCATTATTTGAAATAGTTTTTTTTTCTAGAACCACTTCCGACTACATCTTTGGTAGGTTACAGAATTAAATTAAGTTGATGGTCAAAAGTAGGTTAAAGCCTTAAAGGCATCCATTGAAAAGGGGAATTACTTTTGTTATTATCTAGATTCCATTCAATTTGAAAAGGGTGGTTGTAGAAACAATTTCTTCCCCCTTCATAATTGTTCACTTAAGTGAGTAAGGTAATTTTGAATCATCCTAATTTTTTTTCATAAACAGTTATGTAAAATGTTGTATTTCATTGATTTTGTATGGCTTTCTCCATCACTGAGCTTCCAACGTCAGAGTGACAGTTTGATGATTGTGGACGTTTGATCTGATTTAATGGCTCACATCACAAACAGTTAAGTTGCAAAAAAAATTTAGTTATTTTTTTTATTTTTTTAATTATTAATTTAGATCGTTCAAATCTGATTAAACAACTCATGACATTATCTACCATCTTTAGACTCTAACATAGAGTACCCACAATCATTAATTTTCACCATGCACTAGGCCAACCTCAAGCACATGCATTTGTCTAGATTTCATCTTAAAAAGTCAAGACTGTTGCACTTACACCATTGAATACGTATATAGATTTTTCCCTAAAAAATACAATATATAGGGTTCCTCAAAAAAGTATTAATGTTTTCCTTCTTAAAATAAGTTACATTCAACTAAATATCAAATACATATCTAGATTAAATAGTGAATTGTAAGATCAATAAAAAACAATTAGTTAACTACCATAAACCAACGGAATCATGGAAACTCATTGAGGGTCTGGAAATAAAACTCAATCAGACAACTCTTTGGCTCGAACAAACCCTCCACCACCCGAATTGGATCGCTTAGTCAACCAATACAAAGAGGAATCAATTCTTCATCATTAAGCGTCAATCCATACACTTCATAATTTTATTATCTAAATCAATTCATTATTTTACTGAATCTAATAAAATCACGACTATTGTGGTGACCGTGTACTGCTTGATTTCACATGAGATCGATGCACTCAATATTAAGACTCGTTATAGAAAATTAAGAAGAAAAAATGGTTTCGTCAATAGGAAAACTAATAATAATTACGGAAATTATAATATATAGTCTATTTTAAAGTGTTACATGTAAGGAAAATTCTTATGGTTTCAATATGCATATATTTTAAAGTTTTGCATGAGCTAGTTTCTTTAATTAAACAATAATATTTTTAAAATTTAGTATTTCACTCACTATATAATATTAATTAAAAGATCATATTTACATAAAATGTTTTTGAAGGCTTATTTTTCATATTATTTCTATAATAGGTTCGTTGTTGTCAAAAACCCCAATAATTAACCAAGAAAAAATGAAGACAACCAATGCCCGGCCCGTGATAGGTCAAGATGTGTGTTTTGGTTCAGCAAGGGCCCAATTAAGCAAAACTGTGTTGCATCTTTGAATAGAGGTCTGTCCAGCCTTATTTCCCCAAGCTCCTAAGTAAATTTCTCGACATAAATGTCGAGGATGCTTCACGGTCACACAGTCATGATGCAATGCGCTGATAAGTGAATAAATAATTGAAAAAGATGGAGCTCGTATGAATATATTACTTCATTATTTTATGAGGCATTTTGCCGCCCCTCACTCAGCCATGAGAACAAAGAAAGCCGCACTATCCCCTTATAGCTTTGCCTGCCGCCCTCCGCTTAGTAAGCCCCTCTCCGAGCCTCTACTGAATTGAATTCCGCTCGCCCCGGTTGTAGCGTTGATAAAGTAAACCGAGCCTAACCAAAGTGTCACAACAACATCCAAAGGAACTACTATATCTAAGTCCGGAATAGTGGCCTTGGTTCAACTCCTACCTTGAAACGCTGCCAACTCCTTACTTAAATTTCAGGGGGTTAAGGTAGTTTACTTGCTGGCTGATAAGTTAGGTAACGAAGACTAAGATTAGATGACAGGTTATCTTACTAGTTTGTTTAACTGAGGTTCCCCGCCTAAGTCCCACATCTTAAAGTAAAGACTCTAACTCAACAGTAAGCTGCCTTTACTTGGCTTCAAGTCCATAAGAGAAGGAAGAAAAGCTGGAAGCTAGAGAGTAGCTGCCTAGCTACAAACTCAAAAGCCTGGCGAAAGGAAGGCCTTTTCCTTACTTAGCTTAGAGTCCCAAAAGGTGTTATAAGCTGGAAGCTAAGAAGCTACTCGTTTATGAGTAGGAGTTCTCATCGGTCCACAACTAGAACTAAACTCAAAACCTGGATTTGGCTAAAAGGACCTATTATTTTCATTCTCCGATTAGTCCCCATTATTCTTATTCTAAAGTACCATTGGAGCTCCTTTTCCCGACAACAGATCGGAGATCTGACTTGAGAAAGTCATACATCTTTTATTCAGCCAACAGTCCCCAACTTCTGGGGTCTCATCCCCCATCTAGGATGATGGAGTTGGGTAATTGCCGGAAAGCTGGTCTGATCGAGCTCGATCAAAGCAGCCCGTCTTACTATAAGTCAGATTGTCAAAGGGACTATACCAGCCAAACCAAAAACTGGAAGAGGGATGCACCATTAACAGCTTAAATACTGCCTTATGCATAATTTGATCATCGGCAGGGCGAGTTGATGGGCTACCATGAAAGTAAAGAGCTCACATTTAAAGGGAAAATCACTTCTGGATCCAGGATCAGACTTCGGAGCTTGTGCTCTACTAATGGAAGTCACCATACTGAGGGATTTTCCAGGAGAAAGGACTCGGGACGGAGGTTCAGTGCTAGACTCGTTTAACGAGAGATTCGAAAATAAAATCTCTCACCGCCATATGAGGGAGATAATTCCTTGGTGCCTCCTCAATCGTCGTAGGCTTGGTCTGAATCGGTGAAGCCTTATAAACCATGGGAATGTCGGTCATAATTATCTATCCGAATCAATTTCAGCGGTGGCGTTTTGAAGGGCAAGGTCGCTGCCATTCGCAACGTAAATGAAGGCCTGGGGTCCAGGCATGAATTATGCTTGTTTTCATTGTAGATCCAAGGATCTACCATAGCGTAAGATAGAGCCCACTGCCTTTGCTTTATAGCTCAGCTCCTCTCAGGCGACCCTCTCTCCGTATTGTAGAATAGTACTCTTAAATTCCTCAGCTCAAGTCCGAGGGGGAAATCGCTCATACCAAGTTTCATGTTCCCAGGTACCAGGTAGGAGCAACCAAACTTGACCTTTTTCTGTCGCTTTCACATCATACGAACTCGAATGCTGGCTCCATATGGGATAGACAAAAATACAGCATTTCTTGTGGGAGGGACAGCAGCCCTTTTTTTGGCGGCCCTAAAAGCCCTACCCTATATCTAACCTATAGGCTAGCTTAGTTGCTAGGGGCACTCTTTAGGGCAAAAAGCACTTCAGGCGCCCAAACCCGAAGGCAGGATTCAAGTGCAAGGAATGCTGTATCCCGGTGGTGAAGATGAGAGCTTTAGCGTCCCTCGTAGCTCTCGGGGGGGAGGGATCAAACTACAAAGTTTTCTGTGATGAGAGAGGTGAACATATTTGTCAACTACAGGCGAGAAAGCTGTATTAATAAATGCCAGCCCAAGGCAGTCCCCTCTACCAACCAACCTTGTCCGAGGAGCAGCCTAGTCTTTCCAATCGTTCACTCTTTCCTCTGCTAACTATGTGTATTGTAATTAAGCCGAATCTGAGACCATAGTCAAAAACTCTTTCTTGTCTTTCAAGAGGAAGTCCCCCTCTCTATAGTTCATTTTCAACTCTCCTAACGAAGGGAAGTAATCCAATCCCGAACGAACCACATTGCTTGACTGCGACATGCCAACTTGTCACATACATGAAAGCATAAAGCTCTGAAAGCTTTATAATAGATTATATAATCTAATCAAAGGGCTGGATTTTCGCTCAATTGATTACTGAAGAAGGCTCTTGTCTCGGTCAGTTTGTTCTAGGCACGAGGTCTTTCCACCATATATCTTTATATATGGGTATCCGGCTCTCGATTGAATGTGACTTCACCTATCCCTGCTTTTGTCGGTGCTGATACTGCCTCTGACTATCGTGGGTAAACTCCTACTTGATTAGTCAGAACTTCTCTATCTCAACTCGTGGACCTATCTATCCTCTTATTTTTTTAGAGAGATGGGCTTTTTGTGAAAGGTTATTCCCGTGGATTGCTCGTCTTTCTTTACCCCAATTAATGGTTTTTACTTTGTTTCAGCCCTTCCTTCATCTTCACCTTCTAGTACTAATCTCTTCTTCTGGGGAAGACCATTCATCTTACCAGGAAGCCAGCCGTGCTCTTTCTTGAGTGGTAACTTCTTTCGTAAGTGAAAAGCTCGTTTCTCCCTTGCTTTCAAAGTGACGGGTATGGCATGCGAAAAAAAAAGCTATGGTGGGGAGTGGGGTGGCAGGACAAAGAGATGGATGGGTGTATCTGGATCTAGGCCAATTTCCCTATGTGGAGAGGGGGGCATCTCCCTAACCAGAAGTCGCTAATCTAGGCATATGGTCTTTGTTCATTCCAAAGAAAGAAGGTAGTGTTTGTTCATTCCAAAGAAAGAAGGTAGTCTTTGTTCATTCCAAAGTCGCTAATCTAGGCATATGGTCTTTGTTCACTCTTCTCCCAGCGCGCTCTCCACTACCCAGCGGAGTGAATGGAGAGCACTTTATCCTGATCAACTCCCTCTGATCAATGAATAAGGTCTTTCCCTTACCGCCGGTTGGCTCTTCGTTTCCTATCCACCGGGTGCAAGGTGACCCCCTAGCCAAAGACTTCCTTTCCCTTTTCAGTAACCTTCAACTAAGCTTCAAGATCAATTCTCCCCTATAAAAAGTCCTAACTTGGATATTCCTACCACTAACGAGAGGCCATCCCATCCTTCCGCAGACACCTACCTACCACGATATATGAAATATGCCTTGTCTGATTTTCAATCCTCCCTCCTCCCTTTAACAGATCAGTAAGGGCTGATCTGGTAGCAAGAGATCAATAATTAGATGTTGTAAAGGGATTGCCTAGCTAGCGCATATTGAAGAGTTGGAGACTGAGTTCCTGCCACTATAGAAAAAATCCGTTGATGGATCAAATTCTGTAGGTGGATCTCAACTCAGATCGAGACATTCAGATTTTCCGATGAAGAGTACTTCCTTGGAGGGGTAGGGGTTGTACGGAAAGAACCAACCTTTTTGGGTTACGAGAAGTCCTATCGAGTGTGGATTAAAACGAGAAGAAGAAAGCCAAAACTGAAATCTACCGACCCAGCATAGTGCCTTTGAAGAATAGTGAATATAGACCATATCACTCTTTAGGCGGAGTGGCTTTCTTAGAGGTCTGTCTTCTTCGAAACTCTAAACTTTTGAGTTTGCAAAAAAGAAAGAGAGCTATAGCCTTTAGAGGGCCAATTGAAATTTCCTTTTGATAGTTCCAGTTGCTTATGAAGATCCAAGTCCAGCTACTTACAAAGAAGGGCAGACAGACTAAGCGTGGTAGTCGAGTGAACGGGTGGACGAAGACCGTACAGCAACAGCAGTACACCGCCCCACCCAGGGAAACAATTTTGAATGAGGGTGGATTACTCAGAAGTCAACCAATCTTATTCATCTACGGATGCCAATAAGCAACTAGTCGTGTCGGGATCAATATGAAAAACTACACCTTACGGTTGAATTGAATAGAGAAGGGTGATAACCTGAGCTCCCCGAGTAACATTTTAAGTTGCCTTCAGTGGATTTCTAAATGCGTTCTTAACATCTACGGGCAAGTCATTTCTAGCGTCTAGTGCCCCACGTTTCAAGTTGACAGATTCGTATTATAACTGTTAGAGCCCCTTCTCGAACTCCTAGAAAATGCCATTCCATCGGGTTCTCACGCCCGCTCGAATTTGAGATAATGTGCTAGGAAGCATAACACGGAAGATTTGCTGCCGCCCATTTACGGTCGCAAAGGCTCTATTGACTTAGGCCATCGTAACCAGTCGATCTAGCCGCACTGGGATTTCACCATATGGGTGAATTACATCCGTCCATCTTGCAGCATAAACTCAGGCAAGAACCATATAACGTCTCTAATTAAGGAGAATCTATCTTCCACATTCAAGTCAGATCACCTAGATAGTATCTTACGGGATCAGTAAAGTAACTTCCATAGTAGGTTTCACAGAAGGGGAGATAGAGCCGAAAGACAGAGTAGAATATACCGTTCTTCCCCCATATGAAGTCAGAAGTAGAGCAACGAACTTCCCTTGAAATTATACTTGCCCTGTCTGGCCTTTTCTCGAGGGCGGAGGCGTCAAACTCAGGATCTTTTGAACATTCGTCGAGGTCTGCTTCACACTCACTTCAGCCATCTTTGGTGGAAATGCTTTCTTCGTCGGTCTCTCATCCGAGGGGACTACATTCCATCCTTCCTTCGTCCTCTTGGCAGCTCTTGTTTTGACTTTTTGAGAGATGACTTTGCCACCCTTTGCTGTGACTACAGCCTTGTCTCATGCGATTTTGCTTTCTTTGGGGGTTTCACTCTCTCTTTTTCTGGGAACCCCCGACAATAAGGAAAGAGACTCCAAACGCCTAAGCTATTTTAGCGAGTTTAGCCCGTAGTTGTTGTTCCAGCCTTTTTTTGTTAGTCCTTACAACTTATTTAAAGTAGGAATTGCGTATTATGCATTTTCTCAATATTTTTCACCCTTTTCCTACAGATTCTTGGTTGGAGTCAGTGAGGGGTAGCGACATCATCCTCGGCCTAAGGAAGCAGCATTGAAAAGCCTGCATTTCATGGTCGAGAGCCAGCCCTTCAAAACTAAACCTTTTCTTCTCTGTGCAGTAGACCATTCAGAATGAAATGCAGTAGATACAGTTCCTGCTTAAGCCATTGATCCTCAATCACCAGCATCCGAGCTAGTTGATCTCGTTGCTTGAGTTGCTCATGATTTCTGTCTATGAGCGAGCAACGTGTAGCATGCTGGGAAATGGTGGGTGGGTGGGCATAGGGGGCAATACGAAACATAATGATTATGGTCAAATCGGCAGGATGGGTGGGTGAATCACATCGATTGCATCAACGACATGATGATCGTAGTTCGAGGTTTGACATTGGCATCGAAAAATGTGATTTACTTCTTCCTTCGATGCTGCTTTTGCCCTTGCCCTTTCTTTAGCCGCCTTAGCCTATTCCTCTGGTTTCCTACCACGTGATGCCGCGGGTGCTTCTACGGCTGGGTCTTGCTCTCGATCAACTAAGTAAATTGCTGCTCTTCCAACTTGCTTTCGTGATAGCCCAACAGTCTCAGAATTACACACAACAACCAAACTCCTCTACTATAGATAAGCCGCTACTTTCCCTCTCGCGATCAATTCTAGCCGGGTCAGCCGTCCAGCTAATACCCAAGTAAATGAGTGCAAGCATGGTTCTGTACCTGGTTTTGTTGCAACTGAAGGATATGAAAGGGAACTAAGAAAGAAGAAGATAAAGAGCTAGGAAAGAAGATAAAATAATAAAAGAAAGAATAAATACAAAAAATGGTATTGTTTTCCTTTCCTCATTATTGTCTGTATTGTTTGTAACTAGCCTCTTTCTTTGGTTCATCATTAATTGTCTTATCTTTGTGGATGAATTACATATCGTTCAATTTCGGATCGAAGAGATTCACCCATATTAGAAGAAAGGTACAACGGTTGGGGACCAGAAGAGGATTCAGCCTTTAAGAATGTAGATGAGTGTTTACTGTCAGCCCAAATCCTTCAGTTTCCGGATTGGAATAAGGAGTTCATGTTCATACTGACGCATCACTCTATGCCATTGAATGTATCTCACCCCTTTCTCTAATAAGAAGGTCAGCTTCCAAAGCTCTTCCTTCAGCTGCGTGTGCCTTCACTTTTTGGATCATCTTCTGCCCAATGCAGTACCCTCCCATTTTTTGGTTCCCATTGGGTTTACCTTGTTTACAGGTCAACCCCGTGGCAGCAAGAAAAGGCGATCTTGTGCTATACTCTGGTGATCTCTTTCGTACTGAGGCACGCAAACTCCCATCGTGTCCCAAATCACATTCCGTTAATCGAAAACGGGATGCCTACTCATCCATCAGCTCCTCTCGTAGATCGGTGTGGTTTTACAAAGCGTCTAAGAACAGTTCACTCGCGTTGATCAATCAAGAGCTTTTCCGCCACTCCTTAAGGTTACCTGTTGTATCATACACTTTTTGCATTGTTTTCCACGCTTCATACCGAATACGACAGATGTGGAAGTTGCTAAAGAAGTCGAAGGAAGAAAGTAGTTGGGCAACTGTATGCACGAGGGTACATTTTGAGTATTTTTGGAATTGGAAACATTGACAGAAAGGGGGGGTAGGAATCCACTTTTTTAGGTGTAGCTATACTCAAAGTAGTCGGCCTAACCTTCGGTTCCCGTAACCAAGTTTTTCTTTCTCACTCTTTTTCTTACTTAATCCATAATTTTGACTTTTTCTTAAGTGTTGGGAAAAGGGTGCCCTCTACTTCTGCTTCTAACTAAAGGCAAATAGCCGACATTGCAAGCAAATAGAGAGCCCTCGCCTGTTTGAGTCGGTCGTTCTTAGCCGGAAAGCATACCGGCAGTTTGAGTCGTGAAAGGGCCACTTGCTTAATTTCATCTTTATTATATTTATATTGTTATATATATCAAACTTATATTATAAACAAAGAAAATCTTTTTTTATCAAATTGTTCATTCAAGGGAAGAGGAAGAAGCAGATATAACAAAGGCTTCATCTTTCCGTTCGCTCTTCCCAAAGTGAGCGAATTGCATGTAGAGATACGTAGGGGCTTATAGTTTAATTGGTTGAAACGTACCGCTCATAACGGTTATATTGTAGGTTCGAGCCCTACTAAGCCTAACACCCCCTTAACTTCACCCGATACAAGGCAGTCAAACTCCTCACCACCCTGCAGATCTCAATCTAGCGACGGCACCTGGAACCACACTACTCCCGCTACCCTTTGGGCACGCCTCCTACGCTTACCACTCACCTACGCTCTTGCAGCATGCCCCCTTCGGGCAATACGACTTCATAATACGCGAAGCAGCTGAGCGATATCTCTTCGATCGCTATATTCTTGCGGTTCCCATAGAGAGTACATAATGGAAATGTGCAACCACATAATAAGTATCATGTAGAGCAATGTCTAGCCCAGAATTTGCCGGGACTATTCTAGTGAGTCCTCCTATGGTGAACAAAAAGATGAACCCTACAGCAAATAACATAGGTGTTTTGTATTGTATCGAACCCCCCCCCCCAAATGGTAGCGATCCAACTAAAGATTTTGATTCTAGTGGGGACAACCATGATCAGTGTAGGTGTTCTTGAATTTCTTGTTTAGGCTCATCATATGTTTACTGTGGGCTTAGACATTGATACCCGTGCCTACTTCACCGTAGCTACCATGATCAAAGAAAGTTTGAGTTGATATTTTAAAGCCGGGCCACTGCCTTTTTTTAACAATTTGCGCTAGAATTCTTGGAATAATTGTTGGAGACTAAAATGTATGTAAGCATGATAACTTATATGCTGTTCTATATCTCCATGAATCTAGGCACTTTTTTTTGCTCGCATTGTATCATTTGGTCTACGTACTGGAACTGATAACATTCGAGATTATACAAGATTATACACAAAAGATCATTTTTTGGCTGCCTCTTTAGCCCTATCTCTCTTATCCTTAGGAGGTCTTCCTCCACTAGCAGGTTTTTTCAGAAAACTTCATTTATTCTGGTGTCGTTGGCAGGCAGGCCTATCTTTCTTGGTTTCGTCCAGTCATTAATAACTTCATTAGTTTTAGATAATAGTAGATAGAAAGAACGCTCGTAACTGATTGATAGGGAGAAAATGATGGCTTTGAAACTCGAAGGGATGCTGTGCCGCCTAGGTATGCGTCTGGATCTGCCTTGGGATTTGTCTTTGTTTTGATAGGATATGCTGCTCCAACTGTATCTACTTATGATGTACCTGGGTTGGTTTGGCCTCTTGCGTAACCCTTGCCGCTAATGGTTATGGGTAAACCACAGTCAAGCAGAAAAGAAAGCCTCTCGGAGAAACTTTTCGTCACCATGAAAGTTGAGAGAGAAGTCTCTAAAGCCGTTATGGTCTGGGCTCTCACTCACATCGTCCGTCCTGGGGACTCTATTACGTTGCTCGCCCTATTAGCTAGCCGACGGCAACCGTGGTAATTCATTAATTTCAGCCAGTCCTGAGTTCTACATTGTACGGCGAAACTCGCTAATAATATATATATGTTTTCTCACGAACCAGAGATCCTTCTTCCATTACATATAAGGACCTTCATGTGGAACTCTTGTTGTTTTCACATTCCCCTCGCACCTTAGCGCTGCCTCTAATTTTTCGTCTTTTGCAGCCCTTATTTCTCTTTTGTTTTTTAGCCTTGACTTTCCCCTCTTTCTTAGAATTCAAGATCTCTTATATGTTCTGCATTTTGTTCACCCACTCTTCATTCAGGGAGGATCTTCCCCCTTTAAGGTCATAGCAGCAGCACCTGAACGCTTACTCTTACTGCTATTCTCAGGTTCACCTCTTTTCTTAGGATTGACTGCCCTGAGGTTCTTGTTTGGAGTCATTTGTTTATCACAGAACAAGTCCCCCTCAATCACTGCCATAGTTGACCTAGCATCAACCCTCTCTTCCAGATCCTTGCTTCTATGGGCCAAATCACACTCCTTGGGAGTTCTCTCCTTGATTACACCCTTCTCGGCTTTGTTACCCAGACACTCATCCTGAGCAATCTCTTCCGGTTCAACAGTGTCCAGATCTGGCATCTTTGCCTCTTCTTGTTTAGGGTCCTCTAGAACTGCAAAATGATTCAGGCTGACTAGGTCCAGTTGGGTCATTCCACTAGCATAACTAGTGTCCAGCTCCCCCCTTTGCCATTGTCACTACTGGTACCTGACCCCGTCGGCTTGACATTTTTACAAACACAGACCCTTACTCAATAGGGCAATGAAAAGAGGAGAACGAAGGCAGCTGACTACCACTAAAAGTAAGACTATGAGTACACATTGTATGATTGAAAACAGTCATTGTGTACTACCCGATGCACGTCTCCCCGACATTCTTTAAACCAAACGGCATCACCTTATAATAGAACGTGCCCTTCTATCTGATATGATGATAAACGCAATTTTCTCTCTGTCTTCCTCGGCCATCTTGATCTGGTTATATCAAGAGAAAGCATCCATAAAGGATAACATCCCATGTCCAGCGGTGTTGTCCACCAGAACATCGATGTAAGGAAGAGGAAAATCCTCTTTTAGGCTTGCCTTAGGCAGGGCGGTAAGCTCTCTATCAACAACAGGGGGGTTGCTCTCCTTTGTCAACGACGTAAGCAAGGAGTTGACAAAGTAAACTTTTGGATGTTGTTGTGACGCTTTGGTTAGGCTCGGCTTACTTTGTCAACGCTACAACCGGGGCGAGCGGAATTCAGTTCAGTAGAGGCTCGAAGAGGGGCTTACTAAGCGAAGGGTGGCAGGCAAAGCTACAAGGGTATAGTGCGGCTTTCTTTATTCTCATGGTAGAGTGAGGGGCGGCAAAAGGCAAATTTGCTCATGAGTAGTGATCAAGTGGAAAAGGACATGCTGCCTTCTTTTCTTTCTGGAGCAGAGTTGCCTTGCTCGTAGCTCCATATTGATATAAAAGTGGATGAAGGGTGAAAGAAAAAGAAGAAGCAAGTCTTGAGGGAGTAATGAGCCACCATTAGGTGGTTCTGTGCCAAGTGCGATCGATTGTCCTTCCTTTATAGATTTTTCTACCGTACATTACTGATAAATGGTGGATAATCATCTTTATTAGAGGTACTAAATACAACTCCATGAATGAGCACTTCTAAGGGAGAAGAGGCCGGGCTGATTCCTTTTCGACGCCCGCCTTTTTTTAATTTAGATGTTGGGGCAAGGCAAGCCTTAGGAAAGTATAGGTTGGCTTCCAGCTCCATCTCGGCCGGCATCCTGCTCTCGCCCTAAATGGAATGGCTCTCTTAGTTATGCTGCGCCCTGACCCGAGTCCCCATGTCCGCTCGTGTCCGCCCATTCTATCTAAGTCCATCTGCGCCATTCCCTACCCTAATTGAAGCAAGTTGGAAAGCTTTCAGAGCCTCAGTCCCTACCATTATATTGAATAAAATGAAAGCTGACTAGCAATCGCTCATTTTTCTTATTAGCATGGGATTGGATCTTAATAATGAAAGGCTGAACATCTATTAGAAGGCAGGCAATCCCCGGGGAATTCCTATCGATTTTCGATGGATAACAAATCCATCTTTCTCGCTTTCGCTCTTTTCCCTAATCAATTGCGAGGGTTTTGCAGCGTCCTCCAACTTGCTGTCCGCTCCCCTTCACTTTCTTTGCTGGACAAGAAGATGCGAATCGTGAAGGCCTTCCCACCACGCTTCAAACCTCGTCGGAGAGAGAGAAGCGAATTGAAAACCGGTCTCAAATCCCTTCGCAATCGAAGGTGAAAGCGGGAAGAGTAACAATCGTTTAGAAAAGTTATTTCATCAAATTATTTTTAATAAATTTTAAAATATTAATATAAAAGTGATTGTCACATTACTTGGTCAACTAATTAGTCACGTTAGAATTATTCATTGTTAAATAAAAATAATAATTTTTAGACATTTGAGTTGTTTGTAATATATAACTAATTGCTATATTATTTGATCAATTAATTGATCAAATTAGAATTATTCATCGTTAAATAAAAAAATAATTTTTAGACATTTGAGTTGTTTTAGCGAAATGTTTTCTTAAAGGAAATGACTGGATTTTCATCACTAACCATGGCCTAGCAAAAAAAATTTTTAGACTCAGTCTAAAATTTTGATACTAAAATTAATACTTTCTAGATTACATTCTATCGAATATTTTGCGTACACAATGGTATAAAAGAAACCAGGTTTAGCAAATAAAACCAGCAATTTAGTTTTTTTTTGCAAAAAATAGTAAAAATTCGTTAAAAACAAGCTAAGAGCCCAAAAATCGCGTTTTATTTCTCCGAGGTCTGTCCATGAAATCCTCCCTTGGCTTATAGACACGTGGTCCAAACATAACCCTAGCTAGCTTAATCGTAACTAGCAAATATAGTGTTGTCACATTTGACGTTAGTAATTGTTTAGTGAGTTTTGCAATGTCTAGATGATTCTAAACTTTTAAGCAAATAGCACATATTGTCAAATCTTGTGAATTGATTAAATAATAAGTGAGAAAGATAAGACCAATTCACACATGGCTCAATAGTATAAATTATTGAAATGACATGACGTTGTCATATTTCTTCAATACTAATTTAGTATATATATATATATATATGTCTATGGGTTATTTTTAAATGTCACTCTAAATATAAAGGTGATGAATTTTCACTTCATCACCTATCCATACTCTAAAGATAATAAATTCAAATTATATTTATTTCTCTTAGTTACACTAGAGATTATAACACTAATGAAATGATGAAATTGTTAGTTTTCACATGTGATTTATCCATCTTATCAAATAAGTTGTGTTTTTGAGTTTTAATTTTAAGATAACGAGTCGATGTGATATATATTAAATTAAGAAATATCCTTTATGATATATTTTTAAAAGAATTTATCTAGACTTCTTTTAACCTCTAAAAAAGTGATCTCTTAACTTAATATTTGTTATTGAAAAAGAACAAATAACATTTTTGTTAAATTAAACAATTTTGGAGATTTCTGTGTTAAAAGGAGACATAGAGAAAACGTTCAATCTAAAGCTTCGGCATTATTGATATATAAAATGTATCAATAAGTACCCTTCAACGTGATCCTCCTTTCAACGTGATCCTCCTTTCTATACAACAGATTCAATAAAATTTTATAGAAAACACACCCAGTAAAATATAAGACATTATTATTCAAAAGTCTCTGAAACGGCTGCTTTTGGTTCACTCTCTAGATTCCACCAGAGTTCACTCTCTTTCTCTCTCTCTCTCTCAAGTTTTTTCTCGTCTTCCTTGATCACGAGATTCCACCTCTGATCCCAAGTACATACCTTGTTCCTATCTAAAATCCAAGGCCAGAGCAAGAACAACCTTCGCTTCTTGATTTCAAAAAAGACAACCATTTGAATTTCAAATTGTTTTCTTATTCATCTTGATTTTTAAAAACCCAGCTCTAATTCTTTCATCAGACAGCTCAAAACCCCCCATAGATTTTAGTATGTTATCTTACATACCAATACGAGCATATCCACTTAGTTAATAGCTCTAACTTCTACCAAAAGAGGTGAATCAGATGAAATCTCATGATCCCAGTTGAGGGAACCTTTAGCTTTAATGGTTTCTGACATTTGTAGGGCAGAAGAATGAGAAATCATGGTTCGTTCAAGTGATTTTTTTTCCATTAAAAAGTGTTAAGGCAGTGACTCAGCTCCTCTTACCTCACTTTCAGATCATTTTTGATTGTTAAGAAAGAATCGTGCTCTCTCGCTCCAATGATTATTTGATTCTATGATCTGGATTGAGAGTTTAACAATCATGATCATTGTTGTACACAATCAATTTGCAAATAGATATGCCTATTATCATTTTACACAATAAATTTGCATAATCTGTTTATTATCACTGTACACAATAATTTTGAAAAATCTGTTTGCCATGATTGTACGCAATAACTTGCTAAAATTTGTCTATCATCACTGTTGTACAGAATAACTAAATTTGTCTATCATTACTATATACACTAACTAAAATCTGTCCAAGAACATTTGTACGCAATTATACAAAAAAAATATGGCAAATACGACTGGTGTACACAATATGTCTATCCCTTAATTTTTCTCCTATTTGCCAGCCTTAGCTTCAAAGTAGGACTCATATTCACTTCCATCACATTATATTTTTATTTCATGCCCATAAGCAATGAATACTTATTTTATGTTATTCTTAAACAAACGAAAACTCCATATCTAGTTAACATGATGTTAAATAGTTTCAAATCATAGTAATTAGTCAATAATGAATTGGACAAAATTTCAAAAATTTAAAATCCATTTTAGAAAAGGACACAGTTTTATGGTGCTTTCAATAGAAAAGACAGAACCACAAATAAAATTATCAAGCGCGTATTCTAATTGTAACAATTTTTTTAATTATTTTGAATAAAGATTGTTAGAAATATTATACTAAAACACATCTTGAATGCTATTATTAAACATATTCTCGGACATTATATATTTTTTTAAATAACACAATATAGTTACCTTTGTTTTTCTTACATTTTTGAAAAACTCGTCTTAAGTTCTATGAAGGCTTGGAAAGAAATGGAAAGAGCTGCAGATTGAGATGGATCAATTACCTAAGGCCTGGTTTAAAACAAGGCATGTTCAGCCATGAAGAGGAGGATACTACTTTCACTCTTGGTTGTTGGGTCTCTGAAACACATGACTTCCTACCATAAAACATACCAACACGTTGTTATATCATTGTATACATGCTATTCGAAGGATGGTTGACGATCTTCAAAAGAATATCACACTGAAGATCGTTGGATTTCAACTTTTATAAAATATTCTGAATATTCACTAAAATATCATACACCTCAAAAAATTCAATGATGAGAGGCACATATGAGCAAATCCAGACTAAACTAACTAAATTACCTAGGAACGATAGTCGCGAACTGTTTGTGCCCTCACGTCATCCATGAATCTCATCACTCGCACACCACAATCACTCCTACATTGTAATAATAAGCACATCATTAATGTGATTATTACCCAATCAATTTTGTGATCAGTGAACTTACCCATTAGATTGAGTGACTACGTGAGGCGGCCTTGATATTTTGAATGAGCTGAAGATTCTTGTCGGAGGTAACCAAACATGAAGCTTATCCCCAACTATCATGCCCACACCTTCTAACTATAAATTCATTCACAATATATAAAAGGAGAAGCAATGTCAACATCACACATGACATAAGATATTAGAAGTCACGATGAGGGGTTAAAACATACAGTCTTTTTGACAATTTTAGTCCATGCCAAATTACTCTAGCCATCTCGCAAGGTGTCACATAAGGTGTACATGTGATGTTGACATTGCTTCTCCTTTTATATATTGTGAATGAAATAATAGTTAGAATGTATGTACATGATATTTGGGGATAAACTCTGTGTTTAGTTACCCGCGGCAAGAACCTTCAGCTCGTTCAAAATTTGAAGGTCACCCCACGTTGTCACCCAATCAAATGGGTAAATTCAATGATTGTGAATTTGATTGGGCTATAATCACATTAATGATGCGCTTATTATTACATTGCATGAGTGATTGTGTAGTGTGGGTGATCTGATTCATGGATGACGTGAAGGCATAAATAGTTCGCGATTATCGTTCTCAGGTAATTTAGTTAGTTTAGGCTGGGTTTTCACATTTTTTCTTCTCATTATTGAATTTTCTGAGGTGTATGATATTTTAGTGAATATTTGGAATATTTTAGAGGCGTCAAAATCACACGACTTCGATGTTGTATTCTTTTGAAGATCGTCAATCATCCTTCAAATAACATGTATACAACGATACAACAGTGTGTTGACATGTTTTATGGTAGGAACTCGTCTATTTCGGGGAACCAAGAAACACAAAGGACGAGTCCAAATTTGAAGCAAATAGGAGAAAAATTAAGGGATAGACATATTGTGTACGTTATTCTGTACAATAGTCACATTTGCCATATTTTCTATATAATTGCGTACAACTATTCTTGGACAGATTTTAGTGAACTATTGTATACAGTGATGATAGACAGATTTTAGTAAGTTGTTGTGTACAAGAGATTTTACAAAATTATTGTGTACAGTGATGATAAAATGATTATGCAAGTTTATTGTGTAAAGTGATGATAGGCATATCTTTTTGCAAATTGATTGTGTACAATGATGATAGATATGTCTGTTTGCAAATTTATATTACACAACGATTGTTAGAAATATTTTGTAAAATTATTATGTTCAGTGATCGTAAGACATACTTGCATGAGAACTAAGAAAATGTAATCTATAGTAGTTAAGTTGCATTAATGATGCTAATGACTTATTTGTCATACAACATAATGTAAATTTACTGCAGGGTATAAGGAAAATTATACCAGTATGGGACACTCATGTTGTACATAGGGTACCCACCTTGTGCGTTGATGATTGTGGATATGTAGATGGATTGAATAATGAGACTTGGTACGCACCTTGCACATTGAATGGGTATTGAAATGTTGGTTATTGGTACAACAGGTCTGGGTCAAGGGACGCACCTTGTCCGGAGACCATTTTCGTGTTTGCACCTCGTACGTTAACTGGTGTTGATTCATCATTAGTGTCGTCTGTTATCATGGCATGCACATTGCTCGGTAACTCCGGACATGCTCGTTTGGTATGTTGGTCGTACTTTACTCGCATTGGCGCATTGGCAGCCCTTTGTATTCACAATTAACGGGTCTTGCACATGGCCTCTTTTAATATATGCACCATCCTCATGTTTCTCATCCTGGCCATTAGCGACCTTCTCATTTCAAAAGGTCCCATATTTTGCACATATCCTCCCAACCTCCACTTTGGCTCGAGTTGACCATTCACTTGACTTTGCCGCAAAGTGAGCAAGCATTTGGGTAACTGATTGGATCGAATTATATCAAATCAACAGTATTGTCTCATCTATATCCGATGAGAATGGCTTGACCTGGTTGGTAACATAGGACTCTTCGCAATGATCCACCATCGATGTAATATGCATGTGCTTGGAATCTCTTGTAAGTGTTCAGCTTTCATAACAGTGAACATATAATGACACTGTATCCCCATTAATTCAAACTTGCCACAACTGCACTTTAGTGTATTAAGTTATTGGTCTTGTGTCACTTATATGCACGTTTAAACAGTTTATGTGTGAACACATTTGCGAGTGTGTCTGCAGCACAAGCATTTCATTTGTCAACTTAAAATCGTCAAACCACTCCATGTGTCGAATATGTGCCAAAGCCCGATCGAACTGTAGAACAAATTCAAATAGTTTAAAGCGACATTCAACGAGTTGGTAGAGATATGGGCTCATACCTTTTAATCGTTGCGTAGTTCTAAAAAATGCAAAGAATTTACCGTGATGGAAGGCCTTTGTCCAACGCTCACGTTTCATTTACATCCATTTTACCCATTTATTTTTCCTAAGGTTGAACAACTCTCGATCAAGCGATCTCATTCCTCTTCGAACTCCTCCTCACTCAAGACATCAAACATGACTCTCTTGAAGGCTTGGAGAAATTTTGGTTTATGTACATTTGATTGAGCATTTCGTTCGAGATGCCATGCACAAAGATGATGATTATAATTGGGGAGCACAGTCTTGATTGCTTTACCCATTGCCTTATCGTCATCTGTAATATTGAGGTATCTTTTTTTATGGCATCCAAGAAAATCTCCAATACCAATTTATAGGTTTCAACAGTCTCATCAACAAGTAACGCACAACGGAATACCGTGGTTTTGTAGTTATTGTTCACGCCAAGGAAAATCATGAGTGGCTTCTTGTATACATTCGTCTTGTATGTCGTATCGAACGCGAATACATCTCTGAAAAGTGATAGTCATTTAATTTCTCTAGGCTTCGGAGGAAGACAACACTTTGTTGTTTTTGTCGCAGAAAATGGTATTTCCCAAGAGCACCCAAAGAAAAACCCTTGTCAAACTTTTCTCCTTTCGAGGAGTATCACACTCGTAACTAACATAGTTTTCATAAACCATTGATAAGGTTCTTTTCCTTATGGTTTGATAGCCGGTTTTCGCAAGTCTTTCTTGTTGTTGTAAATTCCTTCTCAGCCCAATAATAGCAGCACAGTCCAATGGGGTCATTGTCAACTCACCCACTTCATCAAGATGAAATGTGTGTGTTGTATCCCACCATTTCTCGACTAGGCTTTTTAAAAGGACACGGTCCATTTGCCTGTTTTTCATTGTACTTATCAAGTAACTAAATCCGGAAGCATCAACATTCCTTTTTACATTTTCAAGAAGCTTGTTGTATCATTGAGGTACTAGTGTAGCGTTCACAAAATCACGCACATCAAGAGTCTCATTCTCAACTATCCAGGAAATCAAAATTAAAGTCATGACAGAGTGAAAAAAGTACGAGAAGAAACATGTATTACATAAGAAAAAAGATCAAAGAAAGCAATGGCATTAAACTATAATCTCTATTGTGGCATTTCATCGAACATGTTCGAAGTACTTATATAAATATAGTATAGACCCCAATGTGGCATTTTATCAAACAAGTTACGGATAATGATATAAATATGCCATATAATCCATTATGATATTTCGTCGAACATCTTACGGGCACTTACGAAAATACTATAAATTTTCATCCAACACATATATCGTTACCAATAATCATACATTTCTACAAGCATCACATAAAAAACACCCAATTTTTAAAATGAATCAAGTATCTATTTGATGTTTTAACACCATAACCCATAACAACCAATTTTTTTGTTAAAGAAACTTACATTTTGTTTCCTTGGATGGAATATAGCATTTCATCGAACATGTTACAAGCATTCATATAAATATAGTATAGACCCAATGTGGCATTTTTTCAAAGGCCATACGGAGAATGATATAAATACGCCACATTGTGGCATTTCGTCGAACATCTTAAAGGCATTCATGAAAATACTGTAAATTTTCATCCAAAACATATATTGCTACCAATAATCATGCATTTCTAAAATCATCACATAAAAAACACTGAATTTTCAAAACGAATCAAGTATCTATTTGGTGTTTTACCACTACAACACATAAAAATTAATTTTTTTAAGAGAAACTTATATTTTGTTTGCTTTGATGGGATATATGCTCCATTGGAGCAATGTGAAGAATAAGGCTAGCAAGATTTTGATTCTTTGGAAGAAATATTTTCACCCCATAACTGGGTGTGTCGTAAGGCCATTTTGAACTGCTCGAACTTGGTTGTATAGTGAACTCATCGCTCCCTTCCTAACAGCTTGTTTTTCTCTAGACATTAGACTAAACAATACAAGATTATAAAGATATAAACCTTGGGGTCACGGGTTGGGTGCGAGATGTGCGAATAAGGCACATGGGATTGTGTTGAAGGCGGTTTATTGAATGTTCGAGCTAGTCGCATAGAATGTACAATGAAGGGATGAAGATGAATGAAGGAGAATAGAGTGTCTGAGTGAGAGAAGATAAAGTGTCGGGAAGAGTGGGAGAAGAGTGATCGAATGGAGAAGATGAAGAGGAATAGAGTTTTTATTTTAGGGTTAATTTTGAGAACAAAATAAGGTTAACATTAAAAAATATATATAGGGTATAAAACAAAAACATAAGTGGGGTTACTTTCAAATTTTATGGGATTATAATTATAAAATAAAAGGTTAAATTTCAAATTTAAATATTTGATTATCAATTTTTAGCGGAGAAATTTGATTTAATAGTAGAATCTGAACTTGGGAGTTATACATGTTCGTCAAATCAAAAAATAAGATTTACCGACCATCATAACATCACGACCTATGATTATATATGGTAAAAAATTATCTCGCTTGATACTTATCACAAACACAACAACATTATCAATGACAACGTTAATGAAGTATGAATAAGTGTTCAATTGATTTGGAAATTCTTACTTAATTCAATCTAATTTCATATATAAGTGAATTTTGTGAAAGTTTACATTGAGAGAATGAGTTTTTTTTTAATTTTATTGGTGATTTGTCGGTATACATTAATTAGTTCAAAAAATCAAGGGTTTATGGGGGATATGGCGATTAGAGTCATTTTATTGGCGATTAGGGGCATGTATTGCGATCATCATACCAAAGGTGACGATTAGAGTGAACAGTGGCGATTAGAGATATTATTATGGCGATTACACATGAAGATACGATTAGAGGCTTTTGAGTGGCAATTGAGACCTGTTGAGTGGCGATTGTAATTTTTGAGGTTCAACGAATTTGTAGTAGGATACAACAAATGACGATGTGTTCAACAAAATTTAAAAATCAATATTTCTTTCAGGTGTTCACCTAGATTGTTATGAGGTTCAACCGAATGTACAAAGTTAAATACTTTTTGGAGGTTTTTGTTAAATTGGATTTAAGATTTTGAAGAAAAATTAATGAACTGTGACAAGTTGATTATTTAACTAATAACTACTCGTTAGAGTGAGAAGTAAATCTCTCAAGGATTTTCGTATGAATTACGTGTGGGCCTTCAAAACAACGATTGGACGAGAAAACAAAATTTTTCTCTTCCCCTACAGTAAAATTGGTGACAACTGTGTGGGGAGGAGAAATAAACATTTTTCTTCTCTGATTAACACGCTGTGGGATAATATTAGCGATAGGGATAACTATGCAATCTATTTTATGATAAATCCAAAAAATTTCCTCTCCTTACACAGCGATATACGAATTTTACATCACACCTAGTGCCAAAATTATATCCAGATTCATCAGTCCAAGTTGATGAATTAAATTGATCTCTATCAATTAATTAAATTTTATTTTTATTTACTAATTACCCAATAATTAGAAAATAACAAAATAATTAATTTAAACATTAAGTTTTCTCTTCACTAATTTAGTGATGGCACTCATCTCATATAGGGCTCGAGAAGTATATCTTAGTCTAAAACACGTTTTTGGTCCAACTGTTGTTGATTCTCACTCATGTCCTTATAAGCCACTCCTGAGACTGAATAGACCCACATGAATAAAGCTATGAGATTCAAATACCTGGCTAATTTATCTCATAAAATCCCAGCCTATTCAATCATGATATCGTACAACTCCACTATAGGTCTGATGCCAATAAAGATAATGATTCGTGCGCGCTACATTTTTTGTTGGTACAAATAAACATTTATATTTCACGGTCTATGGAATATTTTATGATATTACCCTTTGGGAATATTTTATGATATTACCCTTTGTGAATATCAGTAACAAGAATGATATGTAAAATTACCATTTTACCCCTCTATTTATTATATTCTTAACTTCTTTATTAACTATGAATAAGAAAGACATATCAGTGAAGTATCTCATACAAATCACAATTTCTTATTCAATGAATCATGTCAGGGTGTATCAAATCTAGTTTATTTATTCACACATTTATCATTAAAGCATAAAATGATATTGATACTTTTCTAATCATACCACGAATTCCATATCTACGAATCTTGCAACTCTAATAAAGTTGAATCACGGTCCCAACAGTCGAGGTATTGTCCAACAATTCAAACTCACTCATTTGGCATATCAAAGATCGCAAGTAACTAAGTCAAGTTTCATATTCACCTCAAGATTAAAGTAATTGTAAAAATATCTTTAAGGTATAACAATTAGATTTTGAGCTAGATAAATGATTTTTTTCTAAACTAATTGGTTACTGGTCTATTCAAAATGTTCATAACATATTTAGGTCAACCGTTAGAGTCTCCACTCCCATGCCTCGAGATCGACATCCTTTGGTTCAACCTAACATTCATAATTAGACTCAATTTCCCAGTCGACTAATATTAAACTTTTACCTTATAAAGAATTGATTTATTAACTATATCACAAATTAGTTTCAAAATTGTTTAGAAAACAACCTACACATAAATGCCATAAGAGTAGCATGAATGGCCGAATCCTGCAAGACACATGTTTAATACAAAATAACATTTGGCTACGAACTGTACCCGACAACCTTGCATTTCAAACCAAATGGTTATATGTAAATTTTTCAACCTCAAGATCAGGGGTTTAAACCCCACGTTGTATCCCTCCCCCTAACAAAAAAATGAAATGTAACCGACAGTCATGTCGCCTGTTAAGCATTTAGAATCATCTAGTTTTAAGACGCAATACCACCTATCACGATGTCCAAAAAAATTAAATAAATAAATAACCTAAAAAAGCCAAGACTTCTAGAGCACGCTGCCGTAAAACCTATAACTTCTAGAGCACGCCAGTTATGTTTCGTTTGTATTGAAAGTAGGACATTAATTTTTTTTTCCAAGATTGAAAAAAGTGGAAAGTGAAATGAAAATACTTACATCAGAGTCGAGGAAGCGCGTGGAGAGGAACGCTTCGATGAGGAGGAAGAGAGAGAAGAAGATGAAGATGGCAGATGGTCTAGCAGGTGACTTGATAAATGGACGCCACATAGTGTCTTTCAAATGATGATGAAGCCTAGATTCAGACCTTAAATACCTCTGTTGTCGTTGTAAACTGTTATCTCTCATTATTTTTCTCTCTTTCTCTCTCTTTAATTGAGCTTAAGCAGATATGTAAAGAAGAAGAAAATAACAGTAGCTTGAATACTAATAGGTATTGTATTCAAAAACTCAAGAAAATCATACTCTACAGTAATAAACAAGTATATGATTTATATTAGCAACAAAAGATTAAAGTAAGAGGAAATAATCTAGTTTTTAAGCAAGAGCAGAAATCTGTCAAGCAACCATTAAAGCACACGAGAGAGCATGATTCTTTCTTAACAACCAAATGTGATCTGGCAGTGACGTAAGAGAAGCTGAGTCATGAGCTGGCAAGGCTAAGAGAGAACACGTGGCCCTGCTTTAGTTCACTGCCTTAACATCCTCCCCTCAAGCTAAATGGGGAGTTGGCCACATTCAGCTTGCTTTTCAGATAGGTGAATTGTTGTTCATAATGGGATTTGGTAAATAGATCATTAACCTACTCATTTGAAGGTATACACCGGATGTCTAGCTGCCTTGCAAGAATCTTATCCCTTACAAAAATAACACATCAATCTCAATATGCTTAGTTTGAGCATGAGAGCCTAGATTGGAAGCTATGGATGTAGCACCCTCATTGCCACACCAAATAATTGGTGTAAAAGAGAGAGGACAGTGCATTTCATGAAGTAAAGACTGAATCCAAGTAATTTCTGCTGCTGTGTGAGCTAAGGACCGATACTCAATTTTTGTGCTACTTCTAGCTATAACATGATGCTTCTTAAGAGTCTTTTGCATGTCTGCCAATAACGAGAAGTGGGGCAATGTAAATACTAGCTCAACCTGTTGATTATGAAGGCAATGCTGGCCCAATGATATTCCTATATTGTGAAATGTCAGAGAGTGAGACACCTCTATTCTTGGTGAGCCTATTTGAGATAGTGGTAGGAGTCGATTGGGCTTGGAAGATTCCATGTGAGTTTTGTGTGACAAGAAAGCAATATAGTTAGTTTAAGACACGTACATACCAGAAGGAGAGGTGGTGACTTCGATTCCTAGAAAATGATGGAGAGAACCAAGATCTTTCAGTGCAAAGTCTGAATGAAAAGATGCAGTAAGATTGGCAATGTACTTGGAATCACTACCCGTAATCAATATGTCGCCTACATACACAAATAGGTAGATTGTTTTGCTAGAGTGATGCAGAATAGACAAGGAGCTATCTGAATTTGCAACCTTGAAACCTTTATGGAGTAAGGTGAACTTGAGCTTGTCATACCAGGCTCTAGGTGATTATTTGAAGCCATAAAGAGCCTTGTTGAGCTTACAAACATAAGTTGGCCTTGATAAGTTAGTGAAGCCAACATGTTACTGCATATACACTGTTTCTAAGAGGTGACCATGGAGAAACATTTTGTTAACATCCAATTGTCTAATAGGCCACTTGTTTGTGAGAGCAATAGTGAGAACAAACCTAACAATGACTGGTTTTACCATTGGACTGAAGTTTTTTGCATAATCCATCCCTGGTGTTTGGTGGGAACATTTTGCTACCAGTCTGGCCTTATGCCTTTGAATGGTGCCATTTGGCTAAATCTTGAGCCTAAGTACCAATTTATTTCCAATTATATTCATAGAGGGATGTAGGGGTACCAAGTTCCAAGTGATATTGATTTGAAGAGCAGAGAATTCAGCTTGCATTGCTCTTTGCCAGTGAGGGTCAGCCAAGGCTTGGGTAACAAATTTTGGTTCTGTGTGAGTAGGCTGAGATAAAACAGTAGCATAAACTTTAGGTTTTATGATCCCAGATTTTACCCTTATGACCATTAGATGAACATTCACTGTAGGAAAAGGAAGAACAACTTGAGAATTGAACTGAGAGCAGTGGTTGACTGAGGTGGGATAGTGGGCTGAGGTAAGGGAACTGACTGAGGTCGGCTAGATGTCAAAAAATAAGGTGAATAAGTAGGAACACAGAGTGGATGAGTGACTATATTACCTGAAGAGGAATCTTGAGGAGTGGAGCTTGCATGAGTAGTTAAGTCAGCAGCAGAAGAAGAACCTGCAGGTAATGCTAGTGCCAATAAAGGAATTAACCAGGAAGATAAATCAAGAGTTACACCAGTCACATTAGAAGATTTATGCATAAAACCATGAAGAAAAGGAAATGGATGATCATCAAAGATGACATTAACAGTAGTAAATATTCTACTAGAAGGATGTAGACATAGGTAACCTTTATGACTTGATGAATATATAAGAAAGACACATAATGCAGATCTAAAAGCCAACTTATATGGATTGTAAGGTCTAAGATGAGGGTAATATGCATAGCCAAATACCTTAAGAAAATGATAATATGGTTTAGTACAGTATAGATGATGGTATGGTGAAGAAAAATTAGGAGTGGCTGTGGGTAACCTGTTAATGAGATATGTAGCTGTACGGAAGGCATACCACCAGTAGTGAAGGCGTATAGAGGCTTGAGCTAATAAGGTGAGATCTAACTCTACAATATGTCTGTGTTTTCTCTCTGCCTTACCATTTCGGTGAAAAGTATGGGGAAAATGGTGCCTAAAAGAGAGCTGCCCTGCATTCTAAGATATGGAGCAAATGTCCTATACTCACCCCCNCCCCCCCCCCCCCCCCAATCAGATTGTAAAGACTTGATAGGAAAGCCAAATTATTTTTCAACTAAGGCTTGAAAATGCAGAAAAGTGTTAAATGCTTCAGACTTAAGTTTAAGAGGATAAATCCAAGTGTACCTGGAAAAAATCATCTAAGAAGTGTATTTAATATCTATATCCATTTGAGGTTAGTGGTGCAGGACCCCATAGGTCTGAATGTATGAGTTTCAATGGATGATTTGTGAGATAGAGTGAGTGAGCCTATGAATTTTACCTACTTGGCAAGCAGAGAAGACTAAGTGAGAGTTATGTAAAGGTGGTAAGTGAAGTTGACTAAGTACTGTATTAACAACTTTAGTAGAAGGATGACCCAATTTAGATGCAAAATATTAAAATCATTAGATGTAGCAATAGAAAAATGTGCAGACATAGGTGTACTGAGCTCAGAAACAGATGGAGCAGCAAATAGATTTTTATTGAACTTATATGATGAGTTTAATACACTAGCAGAAGTTTCAGAAGGAACAAGAGAACTTCTAAAAGTACAAACATCATCTTTCTTGGAATAAAAATCATTAATACTAGGTATAGCTGAAACATGTGACATAGAGTCATTAAACAGTTAAAAAGTGCAGGTTAGTGCTCTTAAGTTCTTCTTTACTGGCACAAACAACTCATATAAGCCATTCGTAAGTCTCCTATTGAGTAGAATATTCCTTGTGGCTAGGTCCTTCATAAAACATAAGTTGGAGTGAAATTCTACAAAAACTGGATTGTCTTTGGTGAGTTTTGAAACACTTATCAGATTGTTTGTTATTTTTAGAACCCTAAGCATATTATTTAGTTGAAGATTTTAGAGAGTGGAAGGAAAAGAACTTATACCAACATGAGCAACTTGGAGCTGTTTACCATTTCTTACTGTGAGTTTATCATTACCTTGATAGTCATTAGCAAGGTTGAGATTGTGCAGGTCTGAAGTCACATGATGAGTAGTTGTACTGTCTATATACCAGGTGTTCTCTGAACCATATTCTGAGTTTGTTGCATAAGCTGAAGGAGTGAAACTTTTGTGGAAAAGTGGTGTGGTTTGCTGGTTTGGAAGCTGCCCAAAGGTAGGATGAGCCTGAGGGACAACTTGATAGTTTTTATCAAACCTGAACCGACAAGAGGTTGCAGTGTGCCCAACTTTGCTACAAACTTAACATGTTACTCTTCCACTTTGTCTAACACCACGACCACCTCTTCTTCCTCCTCTTAAATTTGATTATCCCTTGCCACCATTTCTGTTGTTTTGATTTGCAGGGCTGTAGTTCCACTATTGTTGCTGGCTGTTATTGAATTTTCTGTTGAAACCATTTTGGTTTGATGTGTTGTGGACTAGGTTAGCACATACTTTCAAGGTAGCCTTCCTTTCTGCATTCAACTTTTCAATCCTTGACTCATGGATGAGCAACAGTGACTGAACTTCCTCTATTGTGAGGTTATCAGTGCTAGAATTGATATTCACCACTATGGGGTCAAACTCAGCTGGCAGACCATTCAAGATGTGCAAGATAAGGTCTTGCTCATTTATAGCATCGCATGCTGCTAGGAGTTGGTCTCCAATGATTCTCATAACATCTATATAGTCTAGTACACTTTTGTCATCCTTTCTTGTGATGTACAATGAATTTTTTAGGCTTAGTAACTTAGCCTTTGATCTGCTTGCATAGGTTCTTTCTAGAGCAAGCCAAAGTCCTATTGAGGTCTCATATTGCAGGACTGAGCCAAACACCCTATCACTCATGGTTGACCTTAGCCAACTAAGAAGCAGTTGGTCACTACGAACCCACTGAATATACTCAGGGTTGAGGGAGCCATCACTTAGGTTTTCAACTAGTTTAGCTTGTGTATTGAGGATGAACTCACTTAGAGCATGCCCAATAATGGCTGGTACAACTTGTGCCTTCCAACGGATATGATTGTCTTTATCTAATTCAATGGTATTTTTTTCAAAGTCTCTCTGTTTTGAGTGATTGAATCAAAGGAAGCTATTAATGACTCTGATACCAAGTTGAGCTTAAGGAACGACGTAAAGAAGAATCAAATAACAGTAGCTTGAACACTAATTTAAGTACTATATTCAAACACTCAAGAAAATCATACTCAAGAGTGATAGACACGTACAAGATTTATATTAGCAGCAAAAGTTTAAAGGAAGCGGAAAGAATCTAGTTTGTTAGCAAGAGCAGAAATACTCCAAAAAATTCAATCACTCAAAACAGAGAGACTTCTGAAAATACTCTAAAAATGCCATTGAATTAAACTCTTTCTCTAAAGAATGCCACTCGAATAAACTCTTTCTCCAAAAAATGCCACTGAATTAAACTTTAGCTTGTGTATTGAGGATGAACTCACTTAGACCATGCCCAATAATGACTGGTACAACTTGTGCGTTCCAAAGAATATGTTTGTCGCTTAATAGACAGAGTGGAAGAAATGGTATTAGAGAAAGAGTTTAATACAGTGGCATTTTTCATTCATCATTAGTGTCATCTGTCATCATGGCATGAACATCGCCCCGTAACTCTGGACATGTTTGTTTGATATGTTCACTATTCTCATAATGGCCACATCGACGGGTTGTTGGTCGTGCTTTACTTGAGTTGGCACTTTTACTGTCCTCTATCTTCACAGTTATTGGGTCTTGCACAGGGCCTCTTTTAATATATGCACCATCCTCTGTTTCTCATGCTGGCTATTAGCGACCTTCTCATTCCACAAGGTCTCATATTTTACACATAGAATCTCATGCTCTACATTGTCTTGAGTTGACCATTCACTTGACTTTGCCGCAAAGTGAGCAAGCCATTTGGAAACTGATTGGATCGAATTGTACCAAAGTAGTATTGTCTCATTTATATCCTGATGAGAATGGCTTGACCCAGTTGGTAGAATATGACTCTTCGCAGTGATTCGTCATTTTTATCCTGATGTACGAAACAGTTTTGTCTCATTTGTATCCTAATGTAGTCCTGCAAGTGCTTGAAATCTATTACAATGTTTAGCTTTCATAACAGTGAACATATGAGGACATGGTATCCCCACTGATGCAAACTTGCCACAACTGCACTTTAGTATATCAAGTTGTTGCTCTCTTGTCAATACATATGGATCATTCAACACAACAAACTTGACCAATGAATATTTTTTAGCCTCCTCATCATGTGTCAAACCACAAACTATAAAGGTTGTTTCACCCATAATCTCTTTACGCGCATGTTTAAACAATTTATGTGTGAACACATTTGTCGTATGTTGCTCTAACACACATAAGCGTGTCAACAACACAAGCATTTCATTTGTCAACTTAAAATCATCCAACCTCTCTGTGTGTCGAATACGTTCCACCACCCGATCGAGTTGTACTACAAATTCAAATAGTTTAGAGCGACGTTCAATGAATCGGTAAAGATATGCGTTCATACCTTCTAATCGTTGCATAGTTCTAAAAAACGTGAATATTTTACCGTGTTAGAAGGCCTCTACCCAGCATTTGCGCTTCATATACATCCATTTTACCCATGTATTTTGCCTAAGGTTAAACGACTCGATCAAGCGACCTCATTCCTCTTCAAACTCCTCCTCACTCAAGACATCAAACATGACTCTCTTGAAGGCTTGAAGAAATTTTGGGTTATGTACGTTTGATTGAGCATTTAGTTCGAGATGCCATGCACAAATTCGATGATTATAATTGGGGAGAACCGTCTTGATTGCTTTACCCATTGTCTTATCACCATTTGTAATGACCGATTGAGGCATCTTATTTTTCATGGCATCTAAGAAAGTCCCCAATACCCATTTATAGGTTTCAACAGTCTCATCAACCAATAACGCACAACTAAATACCGTGGTCTTGTAGTGATTGTTCACACCAGGAAAATCATGAGCGACTTCTTCTATGAATTCGTCTTGTATGTCATATTGAACACCAATACATCTCCAAAATAGTGAAAGTAATTAACTTTCTCTAGGCTTGGGAGGAAGTACAAATACACTTTGTTACTCTTGTCGCAGAAAATGATACTTCCCAAGAGCACCAAAAGAAAAACCCTTGTCAAAATTTCCTCCTTCTAAGGAGTATCACACTCGTAATTAAAATATTTTTCATAAATCCAATGATAACCAACTTTATTTTCCTTAAGGTCCGACATCAGTTTATCTACTAGCTTGCATAATACCTTCTTCTTGCTGTAAATTTTCAAGTCATAATCCAGTTGTCAACGTTCATCTCTCAACCCAATAATAATAGTAAAATAAATTGGGGTCATTGCCAAATCACCCACTTGATCTAGATGAAATGTGTGTCGTATCCTACCATTCTCGGCTAGACTTTTCAAAAAGCGAGCCATTTGCCATTTTTTCATTGTACTTATCAAGTAACTAAATCTTGAAGCATCAACATTCCTTTTTACATTTTCAGGATGTTTGTTGTACAACCGAGGTACTAGTGTAGTGTTTCCAAAACAACCCACACCAAGAGTCTCATTCTCAGCTATCTAGGAGTCCAAAATTAAAGTCATGACTCAGCGAAAAAGGTTCGTGAAGAAACATGTATTACATAGGAAAAAATATCAAAGAAAGCAATGACAATAAACTATATAATCTCTACTGTGGAATTTCATTGAACATGTTACGTGCACTCATATAAATATAGTATAGACCCCAAAGTGGCATTTTATCAAACACCTTATGGACAATGATATAAATACGTCATATAATCCATTGTGATATTTCGTCGAACACCTTACGGGCACTCATGAAAATACTATAACTTTTCATCCAAAACATATATCGCTACCAATAATCATACATTTCTACATGCATCACATAAAAACACTCAATTTTCAAAATGAATCAAGTATCTATTTGGTGTTTTAACACAATAACACATAACAACCACATTTGTTTTTTTAAAGAAACTTACACTTTGTTTCCATGGATGGGCTATAACATTTCATCGAACATGTTAAAAGCACTCATATAAATATAGTACAGACTCTAATGTGGCTTTTATATCAAACACCTTACAGACAATTATATAAATAAATCATATAATCCATTATGACTTCGTCGAACACCTTATGGGCACTCATGAAAATACTATAATTTTCATCCAAAACAAATATTGCTACCAATAATCATGCATTTCTACAATCATCACATAAAGAACACTCAATTTCTAGAATGAATCAAGTATCTATTTGGTGTTTTAACACTATAACACCTAAAAGCTAAATTTTTTTAAAGAGAAACTTAAATTTTGTTTGCTTGGATGGGATATATGCTCCATTAGAGTAATGTGAAAAATAGTGCTAGTAACATTTTGATTCTTTGGAAGAAATCTTTTCACCCCATGATCAGGTGCATCGTAAGGTCCTTTCGAACTGCTCAAACTTGGTTGCATAGTTAAACTTCTCGCTCCCTTTCTAACAGCTTGCTTTCCTCTAGACATTTGACTAAACAAGACAAGATTATAATGATATAAACCTTGGGGTCGTGGGTTGGGCAGATTTAGCACTGGTTGGGCACAAGTTTGACTTGATTTTGACGCAGATGTGAGAATACAGCTTGTAAGGTTGTATGGGAGATGATTTGATGCGTTTTCAGATAGTAGTATAGAGGGTATGATAAAGAGATGAAAATGAATGGATGAGAATAGAGTGTTTGAGTGGGAGAAGAATGAAGTGTTTGAGTGGGAAAAGAGTGATCGAATGGAGAAGATGAAGGGGAATAAGGTTTCTAATTTTGATAACAAAATAAGGTTAATATTAAAAAACATATTTATAGGGTTATAAATTAAAAATGTAAGTGGGGTTATTTTTGAAGTTTTATGGGGTTATAATTATAAAATAAAAGGTGAAATTTCTAATTTCAATATTTAATTGACAAACTTTTAGCGGAGACATTTGATTTAACAGTAGAATCTGACCTTGGGAGTTATATGTGTTCGTCAAATCAAAAAATAGGATTAAGACCATCATAACATCACGACCTATAACTATACATAGTGAAAACTCGTCTTGCTTAATACTTGACATAAAAGTATAACAACATTATTAATGACAAATTTTATCAAGTTTATGAATAAGTGCTCAGTTGCTATGAGAATTCTTACTTAATTAAATCTAATTTCACATATAAGTGAATTTCGTGAATGTTTGCATTGAGAGAATGAGTTTTTTTATTAATTTTATTAGTGATTTATATAGTGTACGTTAATTAATTCACAAAATAATTCTTAAGGTTTATGGGGGGACATGGTGATTAGAGCCATTTTATTGACGATTAGGGTCATGTTTTGTGATCGTCATACGAAGGGTGGTGATTAGAGTGAACAATGGCGATTAGAGCTATTATCCTGGCGATTACACATGAAGATACGATTAGTAGGGGTGTAAGCCAAACCGATTAAACTGACCAAACTGAAGCGGTTCGGTCAGTTTGAAGGTTTAATACGGTTTGGTTTGGTTTCAGTTTACTAGAAAGTATATGATTCGGTTCAGTCTGTGGTTTTCATAAAGACATTGCATCGAACCACTGGTCTATATATACTACCCTCTTTCAGCTACTGGCTTCTCTTAGTCTCTATATATACAAATTTTCTGAAAACCCTAGCCATTCTTCTCTTTCACTCTCTCAAACAGAGCCTCTCACTAGAAGCCATCTTCTCTCTCTCTCTCTCTCTCTCTCTCTCTCCCTCTCTCTCTTTCTCTCCTTCGAGTCCTCATATCGTCTCTCTCTCAAGAACACAGCCTCTTACTGTCGATCAGTATTGCAAACCCAACGGTTGAGCACCGAACAACATTATCGGAATTGTATCGTCGTTGCAGACCCAACGGTTGGCCATTCACTCAGATCCAGAGGCTGTGCCACCAAACAACCGCGTTGTTGTCGCATCATTTCCATAGTTTTCTAGATCTCAGATCTATGTAGGGGTTAAAATTTATCAGTAATCATCATCTATCTCTTTGTCTCTCTGTCTAGGGCATAAACGAATTAAGGGATCTGTGTTTTTTTTCATGTATTCTTAGTTGAATGTAAAATCTGAGTTTGCTTGAGATTTGGGTTAGAGTTGAAATTATTTACTTTGTTTTCAATCTCACGGTCCGATTTGGGGTTTGTCGATTTTTTACGGTTCAGTTCGGCTCAATTTTGGTCCATTAAGTCGTTTGGTTTGGTTTTTGAATGTATAAAACTGTATTTTGGGTTCGGCTCGTAAAAATCTCATAAACCAAGTCAAACCGGACCTCTTACACTCCTAATGATTAGCACTTTCAGGATGGTGATTAGAGGCTTTTGAGTGGCTAGTGGGACCTGTTGGGTGATGATTGTAATTTTTGGGGTTCAATAAATTTGTAGTGGAGTATAACAAATACTTGAGGTGTTCAACAAAATTTAAAGAAAATAATATTTCTTCAAAATGTTCACCTAAAATGTTGTGAGATTCATTAAATATGCACAAAGGTTTTACCCAACGTATAAAGTTAATATTTCTTGGAGTTGTTCATCTAAAATGTAGAGAGGTTTACCAAAAATGCACATGGGTTCAACTCATATGTTATGGAATAGTCTCCCATTGATTCTGGAAGAAAGAACCACGCATCCCATCAAGTCTAGGAGCCTTATCTGGACTAAGAGAAAACGCTGCTTCTTTAAGCTCAAGCATGGTGATGGGAGTATTCAGGACTGAGTTCACAGAGTCAGTAATATAGGCTTCAATATGCTCAATAATAAAATCCGAGGTAGGTTCCGCAGCCAATGAATTCTTCTAAAATGGTTATTTACCTAAATCTAAATGTACAAAATTAATATTTCTTGGAGATATTCACCTAAAATGTAGTTGGGTTCACAAAAATTATACAGGGGTTTAACTCATGTGTTATGAAGTTCAACCAAATGAACAAAATTAATATTTCTTAGAGGTGAACACCCACAAAGAATGACTATAAATTTAGCCTTGGCGATTGTGCCCATTCAAGGGTAAGTATCGATTTAATAAAAATACTAAAAATAACAAACATACAAATAAATTTGCCGGTGAGATTGGTGCCCGTAATTCTGTTTAATCATTTTTTATTAATTACTTATGGACATTTGGATTCATTTGGTCAACTACTTAGTCACCATTAAATTATTCATTAAAAAGAAATAATGTTTTAGAGTTTTGGGTTTTTTTTAATGAGATGTTGATTTTTAAAGAAAAATACTAGATTTTCTCTCGCTAGATCATAGTCTAGTAAAATTTTCTACTAGACTCTGATCTAAAATTCTGATATTAAAACTAAACATTTTCTAAATTGTATTCTAGTAAAATATTTTGATTACACTATGATCTAAAATTATGATATTAACATCAACACTTTCTTGCACTTTAATAAAATATTTTAGCAAGACTCTAGTATAGAAGACACCAAGCCTAGTAAATAATTTTTAAATAAAAAGACAATTTAGTTTTTTTTTTCTGTATGAAAGACTAAAATGTCTCTAAAGACTAAAATGTCTCTAAAAACAAGCTAAAAGTCCAAAAATCGGGTTTTATCTCTCAGATGTCTTTTCATGAAATCATCCCTTTAGTTTTAGACTCATGGTCCAAAGTTAACCGTAAATAGCAAATATAGTGGTGCCACGTTAAACGTCAGTAATTGTTAAGTTTTCGAAATGTCTAGGTCTAAACTGTTAAGGAAATGACATATATCATCAAATCTTAAAAATGAATTAAATAATAAGTGAGAAAGATAGGATGAATTCACATTTGGCTCAACAATATAATAGATTGAAATGACATGACAATTGTTAGGTCTCTTCAATACTAACATAGTCTGTATATATGTGTAAGAGTTTTTCTAAGTGCCTCTCTAATTGTAAAGGCGTTGAAGTCATATCATTTTCACATTTTTGTTAATAACTATACATATTTTAGAGATAATGGGTTAAAATTATATATATTTATCTTCTTTTACATTAAAAATTATAACACTAGAAATTATTGTTAGTTTTTACGACCTTATTTTGTTTTTTAGTTTGAATTTTAAGATAACATTTAAAGTCAATATGATATATATCCAATTTTTAAAATAATATTTAAATAAATCCATCAAATTAAGAGATTAACTTTAAATGAATATGACTTTTTAAAAGAATTTATCTAGACTTCTTCTAAACTCTAAAAAGGTCATCCTCATAACTTAATTTTCGTTATTAAAAATTTATATAACAAATTACATTCTTGGTTAAATTAAAAAAATTCGGAGAATTCTGTGTTAAAAGGAGACACAAAGAAGAACGTTTGATCTAAAGCTTCCGCATTATTGATATATAAATTCTAACATGTAGAGGTGTGAGGACTTGGCCCCTCTCCATTATTCATCTCTCAATTTCTCTCAATGCACTCTTAGATGGTTGACATTTATTAATTTTTAAAATTGTCTAGATTTATTTTTCCCATGGATAAGCAAACCAACCAATTTAACTCAAGTTAAGTACATGTTTAAAAACTTTACCCAAAAAAAAATTGGCTCTTCACTTCCCTCCAAAATAGAATATTTTAGTTTAAACATTTTTCCCACACCAATTATAATTTTTTCATAATAATTAATGTACAGGGTTAGTTAATTCATACAGTGGCGGATCGCCAACGTCGCGGAAAGAAGGTCAGAGAGAACGATGTGGATGAACGTAGGAAAAGATAAAGTCACTAAAAGATGATGTGTTGGTCAAAAGAAAATCATATTTGAGCGGTAGTTACTCCTCACTCTGCGATTTGATCAAACGGCTATAATTTCATTAAATATTCATTAAATCTAATTAAACGATTGAAAATGGACATGTAGAGAAAGACCTATAAATACCTCCATATGTATCAAATAGAGGCAATTCAATCTGAATACGATATATATGATTACTCTCTTCTCTCCATTTTCTTTCAGCTCTCGAATTTCTTATATGTATTCTATTCAAGAATACTGTAGGGGAAGAAATTCCTTTATAAATTGGTGCTTTCATTAAGATCTGAAAGACACTCGAGGAGATCCTACTTTCTAATATCGAGAATGTTGAGAACCAGTTCAAGCGTAGCTCAAAATACCGAGAGCAGAAATGATCCCGAACAAAGAAACCATGATGTACCGGTGATTCTCGGAACAATTCTAAGAGAATCACAGAGTTGGAAAATTGAAACACGAAAACTTTGAATAAAACTTTTCACATGTTGCAAGCTCAAATTGCAACCCTGCAACGAGAAGTCCAGCGAACACGCAATGCGATGAGGCGATCGTATCGAGAGGAAATGAACGAAACTCAAGATGCAGGGGCAAGAAGGAACGTTGGACTAAACCAAAACCATGATCAAGAGCACAACGAATAGGGGGGAGTGAAATCTAATAATGTGGAAAATGGAGCAACAGGAATTCCCAGAGTGGAAGATGGACTAATGGAACACGATAAAGAAAAAATGCGCAATAGAAAAATGGCAGAAGCTAGAAGATTGGGCACTGCAACAGTAGCAGATTTGGAGTCCCAAGAGATCCAATCAACACCCATCCCAAAGAAGTTCACGCCGCCAAAGTTTAAATATTATGCAGGGAAAAATGGATCCAATTGAACACCTGAGGCAGTTTCGACACATGATTACGCTTTATCAACATGAAGATGCACTAATGTGTAGAATCTTCTAGATAAGCCTCGATGAAAGTTCCCTAAAATGGTATCACTCTCTTCCCCTCGACGAAAGACTCTCAGAGTACCTTCTGACAATCCCCATGAATAAACCTAGTGGTTTAAAGAAGAAATGGGAAAAGTGGAGAACTGTGATGACCGTGTAGCTCGACTGGCATTCAGGAGAGGATTGAACCAAAATCCTCACTATTCGAAGACTTGTCTAAGGAAAAGCCGCTCACAATGACAGAAACATTCCTTAGGGCTCAAACTTATATAAACCTTGAAGAGGAAAGATGAAGCATGTTGCGGTTGTTAGAACATTTAGTCGCAACCTCCAGCAGCAGCACCAAGCGAAAAGATGAGACACTCAGGAACAAAGACAAATGCAATAAGAGTGGGAAAGATAAAAGGCCAAGTAGGCTCGACCGATCCATCCGAAGGGAGAGAACATACAGTCACATCATTGTTCCGGTCAATCAGATCCCGTGGGACATAGAGGATGAGCCATGGCTGAAAGCACCACCGCCAATGAAGAAGGGACCAACTGAAAAGGACAAACACAAGTTATGCTTGTTTCATAAAAGTAACGGAACATGACGAAGTATTGTTACCAATTGAAAGATTATATCAAGAAACTAATCAACAAATGTCATCTCTGTCAATACATCGCTAAGCCGGACAATATACAAGTGGAAAGAGAATTAGAACAAAGAGAGACAGTAGAACCACTTCGCATCATTGATACAATAATAACCTTGATATAATTACAAGGGGTTAGTCGTAAGGAAAGGAAACAATACTATAAGAATATAACAGTAATTGCAGAGGAAGAAGATAAAACTTCAGAGGAACTTCTTATCACGTTCAACGATAAGGAAGATCTGCAGGTCATTGAAAATCATAATGATGCCTTTTAATTTCCATTCAAGTGGGAAATTGTGTGTTGAGAAGAGTATTGGTGGATAACGGTAACACCTCAGATATCTTATGCCGATCAACCATGGATAAAATGATGGTAGAAGCGGCAAGGCTACAAAATCCAGGGCAATCGTTGGTAGGATTTAACATAGAAGTCACGTACTCATAAGGAACACTCTTCCTTCCAATACTGGCAGAACCGTTCAACTACTTAACGGAGTTCGCATTCATTAGTACACCTTCTTCATATAACACCATATTAGGTAGGGCATGAATTCATTATATGAAAGCAGTTCCATCAACTTACCACCAAACTTGAAAATATCCAAGTCCAGACGGAACGAGAATGATCAAATGGGAGCAAGCTGCAGTCCACGTTTCACGATCACAGCACTCGACGCAGTCGAGAAAATAGTCAAAAAATGGCCAATAAGTCAACAACAATAGCAATTAAGGTCGTTAAACGACTTGTCTGAAGATGATGCCACATGATATAAGCCTGTCAAAGAATTGATGGAAGTAAACTCAATGAAAGAACAAAAGTAACCAAGATAGAAGCCACACTAGCCCCACGAGAACATCAAGAGCTCGTCAATTTCTTAAAGGCAAATGAAGACATGTTTGCAGACGAATAAGTCATATACCACCACTTAAATGTAGATCCGTAAATCATACTTGTGAAGCATAAGAGGCAAACCTTTGCCCGAGAGAGAAAGAAAGTAATTAGGGAAGAAGTTGATCATCTGACAAATGCAAGCTTCATCAGGGAAGTCATGTATCTGAAGTGGCTATCCATTGTAGTGTTGGTAAAGAAGAAGAATGTGAAGTGGAGAGTCTGTGTATATTTTACAGATCTCAGTAAAGCATTCCCGAAGGATGATTGTCCGCTTTCTATGATTGATCAAATGATTGATGCAACAGCGGGGCGTGAGTTACTAAGTTTCATGGACACATTCTCAAGATACAGCTAAGTGAAGATGTATCTGTCAGACTAAGAGAAAACATCATTCATAACTTATCACACTATTTACTGTTGCAAAGTAATGCCATTCAGATTAAAAAATGATGGTCAACATACCAACGAACTACATATTTAAGGATCAGATCAGACACACGTTGAAGGTCTACGTGGATGACATGTTGGTCAATTCAATTAGTCGTGAAGACCACATCAAACATTTGGAAGAAGGTTTCTTGGAATTATGAAGGTTGAACATGAAGCTAAACCCGAAACAATATGCTTTCAGAGTCAAAGCAGGAAAATTCCTCGGACATATGGACACAAAGAGGAATAGAAATTAACCATGATCGAGTAAAGGCAGTTGTGGGGATGAAGACTCCAAAAACTATAAAAGATATGGAAAGTCTCACGGGGAAGCTGGTGGTTATTGGGAGATTTCTAGCCAGATCAACAAACAAGTGTAAGCGTTTCTTCTCAAAAATAAAAAAGAATTCAACTTAAAGGTGGGTCGAAGATTGTGAAGCGGCCTTCCAAAAAGTCAAAGAAAATTTGGCTTCGCTACCCATTTTGTCAAATTAGAGCCAGGCGACAAGTTTTACTTGTACTTGGCAGTTTCCAAGGCAGCTATCAGTGCAATATTAGTCAGAGAAGGAGGAAATTTGTAGAAGCCATTCTATTTCATCAACAAAAGCTTGGCATATGCAGAAACCAGATATAAAAAGATCGAGATGATAGTTCTAGCTTTGATTGTGGCATTGCGTAAATTGAAGCACATACAATAATTATGCCGACCGAGTTCCTAATCCGAAGCATCCTACATTCACCATATCTAACGGGAAGACTAGCGAAGTTGGTAGTAGAGCTCGGCTAATACGAAGTACATTATATCCTAAGAACGGCAGATTTCATCGTGGAATTCACAATGGGGAAAAACAAAAAATTATTGAGGTCAATCCACAAAAGGATGAATGGGACTTATACGTGGATGGGGCGTCAAAGTAGAAGGGATTCGTGGCAAGCATAGTAATCTGGACCCTGCATGGAGAAATCATCGAATAAGGTAAAAATCTTTAAATATCACCTCAGCCGACGCCAAACGACGGACTCGAATGGTAAAAGTAATAACTGTCAAAAATAGAAACGAAGAGAGAAAGCAAAAAAAAACGTGTACAGACACATGTCACAACGACGTTAGTAAAGGCCTAAGCAAAAGTTGAATGGGTGGAGACGCCTCCTCTCGCCCAAGAAACCTAATCGTGGCGTGCAGAAAGGTAAAATGGTGCAAGATAGGGAGTAATGATGAGAATTGTGATGTCACTAACCATAAGTAAACGAGTGATTAAACTAATAGTGTTTTGCATCAACGGCTTAAAACTGAGATACAAATCAAGGGTGAATGTACAGGGTTGGTTAATCCATACAGTGGTGGATCACCAATGTGGCGGAAAGAAGGTCAGAAATAATGATGTGGATGAACGTAGGAGAAGATAAAGCCAACAAAAATGGCATGTCGGTCAAAAGAAAATCATATTTGAGCGACAGTTACTTCCCTCTCTGCGATTCGATCAAACAACTATAATTTCATTAGATACTCATTAAATACGATATACACGATTACTCTCTTCTCTCCATTTTCTTTCCGCTCTCGAATTTCTTATACGTATTCTATTCTAGAATACTGTTGGGGAAGAAATTCCTTTACAATTATAATTTTTCCCACCTTTGCCGTTGTTTAAAAAAGATGAATACTCCATGATTATATTGTGATGTAGTTTTAGTGAGATTTATTGAATTCTCATCATTCATCTGTGTAAATCTAGTTTAAAAAAAATCGTGCAAACCTGTGATTACGTGTATAAATTAAAACTAGAATCATATAAAAGTCAAATTAACGATCAAATTGCAAGCAGTAGAATGTAGAAAAAAATTGACCCGCTATAAAAAAAATGTAGATAAAAATTACAAGCGAAATTCCAACTTTCCAAGTGCATACCAACGAAATTGGAAATCGTATGCTTGTGAGAGACCAAAATGCCTTTTATTGTTTAAGTGGCCACAACGGCGTCTGAGCAAAACAATTTGCTTGAATTTTTCTGGCTTAAGAGAATAATGTAGGCATTTTTGCCTTTATGATTTATAAATTAGGCTGGAAAATTGTAATTAGGGTGGAAAAATTGTTTAAACTAAAATACTTTATTTTGGAGGGAAGTAAAGAGCCAATTTATTTTTGGGTTAAATTAAAAAAATATATACTTAATTAGAATTTTTTTGTTAAACTTATACTACAAATTTTAAGGAGAATAGAGAAATATGATTGAAACTCACGATTTATAGAGTATAAGTGTGGATTTTTAATCAACTGCGTCAACTCACGTTGACTCTACTTAACTAGAGTTAAATTAATTGGTTTGTTCATCAACAATCTCAAAGTGCAGACAAATTGAGAGAAATGGATATGGGAGAAGAGTCGTCCGTGGTGCAAAAGTCTATATCGAGAAGGGATTTTTCTCCTTTTTCGGCCTTTTTCTTAGATGCTTTTCATTCCAGAATCACCCTTCAAAGTGATCCTCCTTTCTATACAACAGATTAATTTTTTATGGAAAACACACCCAGTAAAATATAAGAAACTATTATTCAAAAGTCTCTGAAATGAATGCTTTTGGTTCACCTTCTAGATTCCACCAAAGTTCTCTCTCCAGTTTTTTCTCCTATTCCTTGATCACGAGATTCCACCTCTCATCCCAAGTACATACCTTTATTCCTATCCTATTCATGGCTTTAAATAGAGCTGATGGTCTATGTCGACATTATGATGATGATATCACAGATGTAATTAATATTACAAAATGGGTCACGGATATCAATATTATAAATTTTTTATAAATTATAATAAAATGATAAAAATCATCTTTTATTTTTAATTTATGAAAGCAAGTCACATTTAATAATAGTTTTAACAATTTTTGACATATTCTAATTTTAACTATTTGACAAAAAACTACATTTTAAACTTATTCTAGTTGAAGTTACTAAAAATTAACATTTGAGTCATTGACAAAGTAAAATAAATTGTACATGAATGATATATACATATGCATGCATCTACATACATACATAAAAGATGTGATTGAACATTAGTTAAAAGTTATTTATTATGTATTCAAACAAAACAACTTATATTATTAATAATAAAGTAGTGAAAAAAAATTTAGTCCCACATCTTTTAATCTATAACAAATAACTTTTAATATACGTATGTAGATGCATACAAATATTAAAATGTTATTAGTCCCCTCTTCCAGAAACATTTTTAAATCTGAAAATACCCCTCTTAATTCAGATTTATTGGCTTTTAAATATCCCTGTTTTATTTTATATAATTTGGCTTTTGATTAATATCTTCAACCTTACATATTCTTAGTTGTTATTAGTTAATTGTTCGACCATGGTGATATCTCATGTTTTGATTTTATCATACCATGAATTGCATCTAACGAGAATTTTGAAAGGTGATTTTCGAATTTTCTTATAATTAATATTATTATTTATTGTATCACATTGTAGTTAGTTAAACGAGAATAGTTTCAAAAAATGATAATCTTATCTTATTTCATAAATTCAGATTAAATGGATATGGACATACATTTCTTGAATATCAATCACTGCAACCTAATAAATCGAAACTATGCAATGCATCTAATCAATGTTTTTGGTTTATAAATAGGATGGCAATAGTTGGACTAGCAAACACCATAATCATTGCTCATTGATTCGTAAAATAAAATATTTTATCATCTAGGGTACAATTGATCTAATTCAATCCCTCAATTTTTGTTTTTGCTGATACTCTTTTCGTCATTAAAGATATATTGAACTTTATATGCGTAGCTCAATTCATAGAAAGTATGCATAAAACGAAATGTATGAAACGCATTGCACGGGTTCAATGGAAATTAAAGTTTACTAATAATGATGTTTGTGAAATTCTTTCTACGAAGTGTTAATTTGTAATATCAACGGTAATGTAACATAGATACTATATGTATATATAAGATATATACATATATGTATGTATATATGTATAAATGATATACTAATGTATATCATATAGATAAACAATACAAATATAAATTGTTATATAATGTATATTGCAATAGGTTACTATATTCTTATGTTACATATTATATATTTTATATATATTGTTAAGCAACCATTCATGAAACAATAAGAAAAAAATCAAACAAAAAAACCGAGTATATTTATAGCACGGCTCAATTTGCATTGAAAACGTTATAATCGACAATCTAAAAATGACAGCAAATCCCCTCTCAAACAAATGTGAAAAGATTGTTGATTTCATGTAGATTGAATGAAGAAATATTTAAATCTCAAAACAAAACTTGACAACCATTCCTCTGCGTTTTTTACAAGCATGAAGAATGGAGGGTCACAATTTTGCCTATTTCATCACAAAGTACAATATGATCATTTGCATCACCTGAACTGTCATAAATATATTTTTTGCGTTAAACAATTCTATTTTTTTTCAAATGAGACAATTTCATTTTTATTAAAAGCTGAAACAATATCACCTTTTTAAGTAGAGAAATATTTTTTAAAATAAGTAGAGAAGTATTTATAATTATGATAGATACAAACAACATAGAATTTCATAAATATAGTTACATAAAAATTACAATGCGAACAAAAAAATTGAAGATCAACATTTAAACTAGAACATGAAATAAATAATTTAATTATAATTATATAGTATTTTTTTTGAATTTTTCAGAGCATACTTCTACAATATACTCTTAATTTTTTTCCCTAAAACACACATAATGTCATGCAACTTGGTTGAATAAAAATATAACAATAAATAAAAATAATAACAATATAACATTATAGTAGTTTTAATTATTAATTGAAAACAAATAATATAACGATTAAATATTTTTTTTAATTCACATAAACACACATAGTTAATGACTCGTCTAAATAAAGGTAGATAAACATCATTACAAAAAAAGTGTAAAAACATTTATTGTCCTATATAGAAGTTAATGGTAACCTTAGATGGTCTTTAATGAGCCTACAAGATTATCTAAGGTATTTTATACACCGGTAATCTATCATGTACTTTAACAAAACTCTAAAACACATTTATTATTTTTCAATAAAAAAGAGGCACGAGTAAGTAGTAACCCACTTTATTTGAATTTCAAAACAGTTTCTCATTCATCTTTGATTTCTAAAACTCCAGCTCTAATTCTTCCATCAGTCAGCTCCGACCCTCCCCCCGGTGGATATGAGTATGTTACCTTGTATACCCATATGAGCATGTCGACTTAGTCAGTAGCTCTGAATTCTACCATAAGAGATGAATAAGATGAAATATCATGAACCCAGTTGGGGGAACCTTTAGCTTTAATGGTTTCTGACATTTGTTGGGCAGAAGAATGAGAAATAAGGGTTCGTTAAAGTGATTTTTTCTATTTAATAGAGAGAGAGAGAGAAAAAATCATTGAGAGTGAACAGTGTACAACAACAACAGAGGTATTTAAGGTCGGAATCTGGGCTTTATTATCATTTGAAAGATACTATGTGGCGTCCATTTATCAAGTCACCTACTAGATCCTTTGCCATCTTCATCTTCTTCTCCCTCTTCCTCCTCATCGGAGCGTTCCTCTCCACGCGCCTCCTCGACTCCGATATTTCACCTTCCCCTTTTTCAGTGTTGGAAAAAATTTTAATGTCCTATTTCCAATACAAACGTAACGATACCGGCGTGCTCTAAAAGTCATAGGTTTTGCACAGCAACGTGATGGGCAATAGTGCATATTAGAACTAGATGATTATAACAGACCTTTGGTTTGAATATTTCTTTCATAAAATATGTTATAAATTTATTTTTTAGTATTTTTTCATATTTATTATAAATATTATATTTATCATTGTAAAATTATTTAATCTAGTAAAATAATAATTTCACGTTACTTTTCCATCATTTTTTTTACAAAAATTAACTTTTTCAAATAATTTTCTCATCTTACAACATACCTATATATTTTTCAAAATAACTTTTAATTTCTTAAATCTTCATAAAAATATCATTATTTGTTTCAATTATTTCTACTTGATTTTTAAATTATATATTTTTAAAACCAAACTCTCACAAAAGTGTCATAAAACATCTCGATCCTGGTGAAACCGAAACGGTCCTGATATCAAATTTTGATATTTTTTTTCTCCCTTCTGACTTACCTGTCAACCCGTCCCGGGGTCATCTCGTGAGATTAATATACGCATGTTAATTGGAATGAATGAAATAAAATATTAAGTTTGAATTAAGGATATATAAACTCTTCATATAAACATAATATAAAAGTTAAATGGTTAAAATACATATTAATAATATCAAATATTTTTTGAAAATAAAAATAATTTTTTCCCTAAAATAAATATTATTCATAAACTATCAATGTTTAAAAAATACTAAAATTATAAAGGAGAATATAACGGAATTATTTATCACGTCTCATTTTTATGTGAAGAACCGAACTCGTGTGATGAAACCACGAATGTCGGTTCCCTCAATCATTTATATTGAGTTTTAGATTGTATTTAACCAAAATATAATAAAAATTTACATCATTGTTCTATTTTGTTCCTATCGAAGAACCAAAATATTTTACCATTCAAGCCGGAGCGGAATGATATTGATAACCATGATATACATATCTACTGAAAAAAAGTACATGTAACGGGAAAATTGTTATGCATTATTAAATATTTTAATGTGTTAATATAAATGACAATAATTTCTATCAGATTTATTTTTATATATAAAAAAATTACATGATAATTAATTTACGATATCAAAGAAAATGTAATCAAACACGACATGAATTATTAAGATTTTTTAACAGCTGCTAATAAAAAATCTGTATACAATTTTGCTATGTAATTTTGAATAATTTGGCATTGAATTTATTTCTACAATAAGTAAAAAAATTTAGTTTTTGACATGGTAAGAGAAAAATAGTTGATTTAATTTTATTGTTGGGTTGATAAAATAGTTAATTAATTGGTGTGTAAAATAATTTTATTGTGTATTATAATCTATAAATAATCATTGGCAGTAAATAAAAACTTGATAATAAAGAAACCATAAATAATCAATATTTTTATTACATTTCCACAACTTTGTTATCAAATCTTCCCAACAACTTTTCTCAAGTTTCCTACATACCAAACAATGGAATCATACTTTTCGAGTAACTTTTTCACTTAATTATGAGCTACCAAATATGATAATTTTAATATGTCATTTAACTCTATCTCTTAAACTTACTCAGCAACTTAACTTTCTCAGTATTGTTACTTAACTCGTACCAAACGGTCCCTAAATGCTTAACAGGCTAGTGACTGTCGGTTACACTTCATAGCCAAATGTTATTTTATTTTCTGAGCTAATGCCTTTCATTTTTTGTTGGAGCTTGTGCTTCTTTTTTAGCTTCGTCTTTTCCTTAATGGCGAGACTCCTTAAGCTCTACATTCTGCTCGGGAGTAAGTGTTGACCCGTCCTAAGCCGTTCTTTTTTACTGCCCTGATGGGAGAACGACTGACCACCCCAGTCCTTCAAGTTCTTCTTTGGACTGCTCTCTATGCAGTTCACTGTTCTTGGGGTCTTTCATTCTTGTGGGTTCATCCGTGTCAAGTGAAAGTTTGAAAGGATCACACTTATGTATCTCATTATTAAAAGCTTGATTCCCTCAAAGGCTCATGTAAAAAGTCTTGAACACCCTTATGGTTTGACCGGGGCTTCAAGTCAGATTTGGCCTGTGAGCCCTTATATGAATTCTGGCAGGACCTTCGTCCTTCTGTTTCACCCGAGGTGAGATGTCGAAGCAGGGAGCTATATAACCCAAACTTGCGTTTCAATCGTGGTGGAGGATTGGTGGAAGGCTTTGTATTTCAACTGAAAATGATCCTGGACCCGTTTATCCGTGCCACACAGCTTCCATTCACGTTGTAGCTTTGTAAAATTGTTGGTGGCCAAAAAGACACCAAGGAGTTAGACGGAGGGTGACCTGCTGATACTTTCCTCAATCTTCCGCAACTGGTCACATATTCCCCAAAAGTCCTTTAAGGGTCATTGCCTTCGTTCTTCTTCTCCATCTGGCGACCTAGTGTACGGTCGAAAGCACACTCAGGGTGGTTTTTATGAGATATTCTCCTTTCGAACCCTTCCCATTATGCCAGTCCTCCCCTTGTGTTTCTTGGGATGACTATAATCAGAACATCCATCATGAAGGGGGAGCTTGGCCATCTGAAGTCACGTTTTGCTTTGGTCCCAATTTTCTCGAGAGGTGGCAGTTTCTCTAGGGCAAGGCATTGCCTCGTCCTTTCCTAGATAGTCTTCCTCTAGGGTTCCACAAGTACGTGACGACTCCAGCGACGAGCCTTTAAGTCTTGGGGAGGATCATTCTCGTGCAAGAGGTCGATAATGTTTGAGCGGCGACTAGCGTGTCTTTCTTCCCTCTCCTGGTCACCTCAGAGGTTACGACCTCTATATTCTTCTCCTTCATCGTGTAGTTTTCATGATGACATATGACTATTCTCTCAGCAAGGAGAAGGGTGGAATCCCCCCCCCCCCATCTTGGGTTTTGTCGGCGTGGGGTACCATACTCATCCTTTCTTTACGGGAGAGAATGGGTTTCAAGTACTTTAAATATGAATGCTTTTATTGTCGTTCCCACAAACAACGTAAACTGTTGATGCCAAAAATCTCAACAACACTGATACTTGTCCTCCTTGCTAAGTATTATCGCCCTCCTGGTCAAGGATCTGTAAAACACAAACAAAAAACCCAAAGGCGAGGAGAGTCGTGGGTGGTTGCCTCGCCTAAGGGTCTCTGATGCCTAAGTCAGCATCGTGTCATTATTTTGACATTTTTTCCTTAGGGGAGAAATGACATACCCCTTGTAATGGGGTTATTTGTACCTGAGGACTGGAAGATGATGTGTGTCGAAGAAGCTTCCCCGGACACGATGACTGCCTCTGATTGGACAAACGGGAAGCGACCTTAACATAAAATAACTAACATTAAATGTTGATGTGCTTTCGAGGTGACATATTGGGAGATGATCTACATTTTGTCATGACGATCTTGTTGGGCGTTCAGGCCTATGAGTATGTGCCACATGAGACGTTACTTTCGGTGGGCAATTATGACTCTAGCACTCAGAGTTATCCGAGCTCAATTCTTGTTATCTTATATGTGCTCGAGTCTGTGCCACTCGAGCTCCTTCAAGACTGGCCAGGCGAGGTCGGACGTTCTTCTCATTCGTAACTTTCCTTCGTTATTGGCTCTCTGTTGCAGTATGACACGTGTTTCCACGTCATTGGTGATCAGAAAAACACTTATTACAATATCAAATACATATTACATTAAATAGTGAATTGTAAGATCAATAAAAAATAATTAATTAACTACTATAAAGAAACGGAATCATGTAACTCGTTGAGGGACTGGAAATAAATCTCAACCCTTTACCACCCGAATTGGATCGTTTATTCAACCAATACAAAAAGGAAACAATTCTTCGTCATTGAGCGGGAATCTATACACTTCATAATTTTATTTTTTGAATCAATTAATTATTTTAGTGAATCTATTAAAATCACGACTACTGTGGTGACTGCGTATTGCTTGATTCTACATGAGATTGATGTACTCAATATTAATAGGGGTGGCAGTCGGGTCAGCCCGGTAATGCTCGGCCCGGCCGATTCATGGCCGGCTCCAGGCCGGGTCACTGGAATTTTAGGATGGCCCGAAATGAACCACTGATTCGGCCCGTGAAGTCACGGTCGGGCCTCCCCTCCCTTTACTGTGATTCAATACTAAAAAATATAGATGTGAGAGTTGAACCTTGGTGGGGAATAGATAAAGTGTAGAGATTACCACTAAGCTATATAGAAGTCATGTTATTTTTCTTTTAATTATTTTTTTTACTTTAGAATCTCAATAGAAAAACTTGTCATACTAAGTAAAATAATTATTTTATTCATTGAATAAAATAGTTGAATCACTATAAATTAAGTACATCTCAATAAAGTATTCATTTAAACAAAAAGTTATAATAATCATAGAGACCCTAAGTATCATAAATTTATTATTTATTATTTATTGAATTTGAGAGTTGCATCACTATAAATTAGGTACATCCCAACTAGGTTGACACCTGCCTATTTATCAATCACTTGCAACAATCTCAAAAGTTACCCCCCCACGAGCTAGCCTCGTTAAAATCTTTTCTGGAAAAAAACCTCATTGAGGAAAACCTTGAAAAGAAAAAAGAGTACTAGTCATAAGAACTAACTCATATTAAACTTTTAAAATCGGAATCATCTATTCTTCATTTTCATTAACATCTAAATCTTAAAAATCTTGAATGATGTCGTCTAGTCGTTGTTGTATTCTTTTGATGGCATAACTCAAATCCTTAACACAGATGAGGGCTTCAACAAAATCAGCTAATCTACTTCTTTTTCTTCAATTACACGTCCACCTGTACTAAAAGTAGACTCTGATGTTACTGTAGAGACCGGAAGGGTTAGTAGATCACGCGCCATAATAGAAGAATTGGATAACTAGTTGAATTTACTTTCCACCATTATAAAATATCTAACTCACCATTTTATTTAATTCCAGATTCTATTTCAAAAAAATTATAAAGTTCTTATTTATGAGGAGTAGAAATAATGTTTTTCATTTTAAATTTCATTCTTTGTTGAAAAATATTCATAGAACTCCTACTTGTGTAGATGAACTACTACCATCATTAATATTACAATCATCATTTTTATATTTTGATTCATATGTTAAATAAAGACGAATTTAATTGTAATGTTAGTTGTTTAATATCTACAATGGGGGAAGTCCTAAATTATCATAAATTAAATCAATAAAAATTTTAACTCCAACTAATTTTATCCTAGGATCCATAGCAGTGGTAAAACAAAAAATCCTAGAAATATTTTGCCAATATTTTTTAAATTTTTCTTCCATTTTTTCAATAATAGGTCGAAAAAGATTCATTTGTCTTATAACGTGCAAAAATGCTAGTAATTTCTAAAAATTATCTAAGAACAAGATGTGAAGTTGCATGGTAAATACCCGAGTAAATATTAGTTGAAACATAAAAAGGTTCCAAAAACTCAAGAAAATAATTAGCTATTTCACAACTAAAACTTTTTACAACAATTTTAACTTTTCCTTTCATTTACGTAATTACAAATTACACTCCAATAAGATTTTGCTATCATTAACATTAAATATATAGAGTTCCACCTAGTTTCTCAACTGTAGTTTTCTTGGTTTAAAACCAAAATCTTTACATGATTTTAATTATTCTTGCTGTATACTATTTGAATTCATAATATATGAAATAACAGAACGTATTTCTTCCAAAGGTGGTGATATTTGTTCCATTCCAACTTGAACAATTAAGATAAGTATATGAAAAACACACCACAATAAAGAATTTTGATTCGCATTAATAGTACAATTATGTTTGAATAAATTAATAGCACTATCGTTTGCACTAGCATTATCAAGAGTGATATTGAAAATTCTATTAGAAATACCATATTCACACAATATACTCATAATATATTGAAAAATCACATTACATGTGTGAGGGTAATCACATCATCGAAAATCTAGTATTCTTTTATTTAACTCTCATTTATGATCAATAAAATATGAAGTAACAACAATGTATCCCAGCGCACCACGTGCACTCCATAAATTAGAAGTAATACAAATAGACATAGTAAGATAAGAAGAAGAAAATTGAATTAATTCATCTTTCATCTTATGGTAAAGTTTAATTACATCACTTCTAGCAGTGTTTCTAGGAATATATTTATATTGAGGTTGTATACCTTCTTTCATACAGTCTTCTAAATCAAGATCGTTAGCGTAACTCAAATGTTGCTAAGAAACAACTATATATCTAGCTATACATTCTCTAGCTTTAGCCTGTGTATATTTAAATGTTCCAGAACCAACTGCATTTATTTGAGTTTGTTTAGGGTCATCTTTCTCGTAATCTTTTTCATGGTTAATTGAATAATGTCTGAAAATAGTTCCAGTTCCTTGATCAACTTTCCAAGCATAATCAGATGAACAATGTTTACATTTTGCCCTAACTTTTTCACTACCCTCAACGTGTATAATATCAAAATACTTCCATATTTCAGAGGTTTTAGCTCTTTTATTTTGAGGTTTAGAGGTTATAGTTGATGAAGTGGATAAAGATTCAGATTCCTCAGGATGAAATCATGTTCCTCACTTAAATCAATATTTTCATAATCAAGATATCTAGGATTCAAAGATAAATAAAATAAAAAAGTACCAACACGAAGATCGTTGTAATAGAGATTGACTATAGACGAGAGTTGAGAACTCCTGCATAAAAAAAGAAAAGAGATTAGATATCATTGTAATTAAAGAATTTAACAAACAAAATAAACTAAATAAATGTGTAAATTACCCTTCCTTAAAAGGCAGATAGTAAGAGTTGAGAGAGCAGAGAGTAAGAGTTTAGAGAGAAAGGCAGAGGGCAGAGAGCTGGGTGAGTAGAGAGTAAGAGTTGAGAGAGAGAGAGAGAGAGAGCAAAGAGTAAGAGTTGAGAGAGAGAAACGCAGAACCGGCCCACTTGCCACTTCTAAATATTAAGACTCATTATAGAAAATTAAGAAGAAGAAAATGGTTCCATAAATAGAAAAACTAATAATAATTATGAAAATTATAGTGTATAGCATCTTTTTAAATTTTACATGCAAGGAAGATCCTTATATTTTTAATATGCAAGAAAGAATCATTTAAAGTTTTGCATGAGTTAGTTTCTTTTAGATAAAATAAATGTATTATTGAAATTTGATATTTCATTCACTATATAATCTAGTTAAAGGGTTATATTTGTATCTAATATTTTTCAAGAGCCATTTTTACCTAATGTTTTATAATAAGGTTATTTCTGTCAAAAGTCCTAATAATTAGCTAAGAAAAAATGAAGGAAAAATTAGGTATTTAAGCTATTTTACGTTTTAGATTTGGTTAATGTCAATTTTTTTCTTATTTTGCAGATTTTGTCAAAAAATAGGAAAGATATATTAGGTAGTTAAGATTCTGAATATTATTTTACTTTTACGCCCTTAATATTGTTTTAGGTTTTATCTTTCCTCTTTCTCGCATATTTCTCTTTCCTATTTCTTTTTCTAGCAGGTTTCTTGAAACTCCATTGCCGAATTCAATCGAGCCTCATAATTTAAGTTTCTCAATTTTGCAGATTTTGATCTTCTTCTTCAATTCGTTTATTCCTTCATATATGTCATAAAATAGCAGGTTTTTTTGTTGATTTGGTGCTCTTCGCGGCAAATATCGTGCTGATTTCGTAGTTACATTTTGGGCAAATTAATGAATAATTTTCTATAGTAGATTCTTTCAGAATTGATCAATTATGGAAATTAAGTACATTATATTTTAGGATTTTAAGTTTCATTTATGTGTTCTGCAGTTTTCTATTATAGACAGTGATAAGAGTATAAATTTTCATATTCTACAGATTTTATGTGTATATTGTTTTTAGCAGATTTTGTAGTTATTGTCATATAGTATACAACTATATACTATAGGCATATAATTATAGACACTATTTATATTTACATACTGATAGTATATAGTTATGTACTCATAGTATATTATTATATAGTGATAGTATATTTTTATGTACTCAAAGTTGTTATGACAATTATGATAGATGTTGTTGATATGATGATTGTGTTAGGGGTTACGCTCTCAAAGCATACGTATTGACATTTTGATATGAAATTTAAAGAGAATCACATTTTTCTTATAATTGTTCTTTAAAATTATTGTAGAACAATTTATATAAATATTTAAAAATTTCATATTCATTAATGAGACTATAATCTTATATTATTAAAAGAGGATTAAGATCATAAATAATGAATGAAATTGTCAGGAACATATTAAAGTATGAAATCTTTAATGAATGGATGCTAGTACAATTCATTAAGCATTATAAATGCACGTGATCTAGATCTGGATCATTGATGTAGATAGGCATTTTAGTGAATGTACTTTATACAATACGATTATATATGACAGGACCGATGTGCATTAATATCTTTATTAACATGTCATTTATCATAAATATTTAATACACATCAATTCGATGATCATATGTAGATCAGTCTGAATCCTGAGTAGCCATGAACTCCTATGCACGTGTGCTAGATCTTTTGATTCACTCGGTAAGGTCTGTTTGTTAATCAGGCTAGTGACTTTTATTTTGGACATTAAGTGACATGGATGGCTGGGGACATGATCTTACAAGATTTGAAACCTAAGCTTTCATAACGGATCGTATGTTGGTTCTCTTAAGTGTTAATTCTGAAACTGAATGGTTATTGAGGTCAAATTTATAATAAGATTATAAATTAGCCATTCACTAGTGGATTAATGATACTTAAGGATCAAGAGGTAATTAGATGGGTAAAATGATTATTTTGACCAGTTCTAATTTACGAACCAATAATTGAAGGACAGAACTACATGAAATGATAATACAAGTTAACTACATGAGAATACTCTGTAAATACATTCTATAATCTCTAAGAGTGCAATTCTATATTTATAGTGGAGTAATAATATAATTAATAAATAAGATCATTTAATTAAAGGGTTTAATTAGAAATATGGTTTATTGAAGCTAATGATTATAGGTTCATGGTTCTCAAGTCACCTCTATACTACGCTGTCTAGGGTGTTATAATTTCAGGACATGAGAAAATAAATATTTATTCTCGAGCAAGTATATACTTATGAGATAATTATGTGTTATTAATTATTTAAAAATTAATTAATTGAATTATTTATATATTTAAATATAATTTTCAGAAATTATCTATACATAAATAATTATCGATTTTTTTAGTTATCGATAAGTGAAACAGAATATCTAATTTGTGAAATTAGATAATTAAATTATTATTAGATATTAATTTAAATCAGCTAAATATGTTATTTGTGTTATAACATATAAATTTGTTGATAGAGATAATAAAAAATATGTTAATTTTGAATTAACTGATATCTAGAGAATTATCTTATTAAAATAAATATTTAATTCACATTAATTATCACGTGTCAATCAATGATATGGTATCAGAAATTGACATGGACTACTGTGGTGCCACGTGGCATTACATAGTGAATGTGCAACACTATAGTGCCACATGACACTACAGTGGTGCCGTGAGGCAGAGTGCTGGCTCACGGCACAATGCAGTGTCATCTGACACTACAGTTGTGCACAATTGCAGTGAGTCCCACGGTAATTGATAATTTTACAATTAAATATTATTTCAATTTATCCCTAAAAATATGATATGCCATTATCTAGAATATATACAGATATTATTCTAATGGCCTAGCTTGTTGAAATAATATGAGAGAATCAGTTGATCAGATCATCATTTCGTCAATCAAAAGTTGAATTGAAAACATGATTGGTGTCAGAGAGATTTTCTTCTGTGATTAAACGTTAATCAAATCTCTAAAAGAATAATCATCACATTCTTTTAGAGAATCGTCTCACAAAGTCCTTCTCAGTAAATATCTAGATCTCATGTGTTGAGAACATCTGGAGACAGAAAAAGTGTCTGGTAATATTCTACGTGCACACACACGTCCTAATGCGTTGAGGATTGACTTGGAAGATCTTGGTGTGGATCTTGAAGTCAACGGATCGTTGGAACGATTTCGTGGAACGGAGGATCGATCGGTTTTTGCAAGGACATTTGATATAGACTACAAGAGGTATATGATTCCTAACATTGTATGTTGTAGATTGAACTTATAAATATATAACGGATCATGACTGATTGAAAGATATTTTCAATAAATGTTTTTATCTGGTTATCATGGCGTTATGCAATTTTTTTATTAAAAGTTTAATTTTCTAAAAGGCCACGCGTCTCCACTCTTCCGGCGCACACGCGCCAAGACGACGAGCAAGTAATATCAAAACGGTCTTTATATATCTACATATTAAATGTTGTGTGAGTTTTCTTGCATTATTCATATAATATGAGATATGTATGATGATGGATAGTTATGGTTTTTGAATGTATGAAAAATAATGGATCGTTAATTGTATGGTGATTATTGGGTTAGTCTTTATTTTAATTTTTCCTAAATCATGTGTAAGTTGAATTAAGGCGTTGGGATTTTTGTAATTTTATTTTGAATATTATTGTAATTATTTCGAACACAAGAAGACGAAGAAAGCACGAGATGAATGGCGAAAATTTATTGTTCACGCGAAAACAATGTTCATCAGCGAAAGCACTGTTCATCCGTAAAAACATTATTCACGCAGAAATTTACTATTTCGGCGGAGGTGAACAGTGTCGGAGGAACTGTACCGGTGGTGAACAGTGACTGCCGGCGCGGCAGGCAGCTGTCAGCAGTGAGACGGGCATCGGTGGTGATGGGCGGCAATCGGAGAGTCTTATCCTCGGTGACAACTGTTGTCATGTTTTAGGAAAGTTTCCAACAAACCTTGCAACCAACTTTATCACCTAAGTATTTCATTAAAACCTGAACTCTTTTAATTATCCATTTAAATTTTAAAATTAATTATTAATTTTTGATTTTATGAAAATTAAAAATCAGTAGATTGATTGGGTTTGACCCAAATTTGACCAAATCAAATAAAATATTTATTTGACTAAGTCAAGGTCAATTATATTGAAAGCGATAATTATAAAAATTATTTGAATTAAGAGAAATAGTTTTTCTAATTAAAAATGATTATGTTCAAAACTTGAAGATTATAAAGATGGATATCAGTAGGAGAATGCAATATTTGGGAAATATGTATTCTTGAAGTCCGATTTGTAATTTTATTTCTTTATTTCGAGGGATGTAATTTAGAAATACCCAATAGTTACTCGATCCGTTATTATTTTATTTAATTATTAAATAATTGTTTAATTGTTATGTTTGATAACATGTCCTTGCATTAGTCGATTACATGGCATACATGAAAATCTCACACTGTTTTATTTAATTATGCATCTCATCTGTTGAAACATGATTTATTAGGATTGTCCTAATATGTTTACATGTATTACTTTATGAAATCAATTGCATGTAAACTGCTAGGTTTTAACTAGTTGAAACAAGATATACATTATTATTAAAAGAAAAAATATGAGATATTTTAAGTTTTATTTAATAAAGATGAGAATGTCTCATAAACAGTCTAAGATTTTTTCAAATTCTAGGTATTTATCAATTATATTGAATCATGTACATTTTAAATTTTAATTATCAATATTATGTCTAACATGGGTAACTCTGTCACTGATTTACTCGCTCTTGAGAAATTGAATGGTGATAATTTTATACGTTGGAAATCAAATATGAACTTAATGCTGATTTGTGAGAACCATAAGTTCGTTCTTACTGAGATATGTCCTGAGGAGCCCGCTGCTAATGTCCCAAGAATGTTAGAGACAAATATGATGCTTGGATCATATCAAATAACAAGGTAAAGTGTTACAAGCTTGTGAGCATGAATGATGTTTTGAGAAGCACGCATGGAGACTGCCTATGAGATTATGGAATCTTTATAGACAATGTTTGGGCAGCAGTCCTATCAAAGCCGTCATGAGGCCACTAGGAGCTATATGACAACTAAGATGAGGAAGGGTACTTCTGTATGAGAACATGTTTTGAACATGATCAACATAATACACAAGGAAGAAGTACATGGGGTGACCATTGATGAGCGGACTCAAGTTAACATCATACTAGAATCGCTCACACCAGCGTTTCTTGCGTTCACGACCAACTATGTTATGAATAAGTTACAATTCAATATGACCCAATTGTTTAATGAACTGCAGACTTTTGAGTCACTCAACCTTAGAATGATCAAAGAGGGTGAGACAAATGTTGTCGAGCAAAAGCTTTCTTCCAAAAGGAAGAATAACAATGGTAAGGACAAGAGCAAGAGCAAAAGAGTAAAGAAATCCAAGATATCGTGGAAAGCCAATAAGAATAAGAAAGACAGCAAGCCCAGAGGAAAGTGTTTCCACTGTGGGGTTAAAGGTTAATGGAAGAGAAACTATAACAAGTATCGCTCTGAACTGAAAAAGAAAGGTAAATATGATTTACTTATACTTGAAGCTTATTTAGTGAAGTAAGATATGTCATCCTGGATACTTGATTCGGGAACCACTAACCATGTATGTTCTTCTTTGCAGATACTTGATTCATGAAGGGAGCTGGCTGATGGCGAGGTCGTTTTGAGAGTTGACAGTGGTGCGCTCATGTCAGCTAAAACATTTAGGACAATCTGTTTACTTTTTGGATATAATTACTTAGTTTTGAACGATGTTTATTGTATTCCTGGTTTTTCGAGGAATTTAATTTCTCTTTCATTTTTGCAAGAACAATTATTCGAAGTTTCTTTTATTAATAAAGAGTTTATTATTTCTAAGAATGGATTTGATATCTGTCATGCTAAAATTATAAATGGACTGTGTATGCTTTTACCGACTAAACGCACGTTAAATAGTTCTGAATTATTTAAAGTAGCAAAACCTAAAAATAACAAATGACAAAGAGTTTATCATGATGATAACATATATTTATGGAATCTTAGGTTGGGACATATTAGTCTAGATAGGTTAAACATGTTAACTAAGTATGATGCTTTGAGAGAACTAAAAGTTGGAATTCTTCCTGTTTGTGAATCTTATCTAGAAGGTAAAATGATCAAGAGACATTTCACAGGAAATGGCCAAAAAGCCAAGGAACCATTTGAGTTAGTACATAATGAGATATGTGGATTGATCAATGTACAAGCTAGAGGTGGGTATAAGTATCTTGTCACTTCATTTACGACTATTCAAGATATGGTTATGGTTACCTAATGCATCGAAAGTCTGAAACTTTTGGAAAGTCTAAAGACTTCAAGGCTGAAGCTGAAAAGCTACTAGGTAAATCATTAAAAACCCTTCTATCTGATCGAGGTGGTGAATACTTGGATTTAGAATTCAAGAATTATTTTATGGACTGTGGAATCTTATCCTAACTTACAGCATCTAGAACACCACAACAAAATGATGTTGTAGAAAGGAGACATCGAACCTTATTGGATATGGTTAGGTCGATGTTAAGCTACTCATCATTGTCACTTATATTTTGGGGATCTACACTACATACAGTAACTTACATTTTGAATGTAGTGCCTGCTAAGTCTGTAAGCAAGATGCCTTTAGAGTTATGGAATGACTTCAGACCTAGTTTGCGTCATTTTCGTATATGAGGGTGTCCAACTCACGTTCTTAGACCCAAGATCAGAAAGTTAAAATCAAGGTATGAGGTATGCAATTCGTTGGCTATTCTCTAGAGACTAGAGGAGGGTACTTTTATAGTCACAATGATCAAAATGTGTTTGTGTCGACAAATGCAACCTTTCTTAAGCATGCCTATATGCAAAACTACAAACCTCATAGCAAAGTAGTTCTCGAGGAATTAGCGACTGATGAGATTAGACCACCTTCAATTTCTACTGATAAACGACAAATCAGAGAAACCACAGTTCCTGCAAAAGAAACATCGATGCAACGTCGTAGTGGAAGAGTTGTGAGACAACCGGTTCGCTATGAACTAGAGGCTCATGTCCCAGTGTCAGGCATTAATAAGGATGATTCATTATCTTACGAAGAAGCAATGAATGATCCTGAAAAGGAGAAATGGCAAGATGCCATAAGCGAGGAAATGGAATCTATGTATTCCAATTTCGTTCAAGAACTTGTAGATCTAGCTGAAATTGTCTGGCCCATTGAATGTAAATGGATCTTCAAGAAGAAAAGTTGTACAGATGGGAAAGTAGAGACTTTCAAGGTACGGTTTATGGCCAAGGGCTATACAGAAAGAGAGGGAATCGATTATGAAGAGACATTCTCCCATGCGTCCATGCTAAAATCCATTCACATCATTTTGTCCATAGCCACTAGTTTTGACTATGAGTATGGAAAACGGACGTGAAGACATCTTTTCTGAATGACTCTATTAAAGAAAACATCTATATGATGCAACCAGAATGGTTCGTACAAAGGGGTAATATCAGAAAGTATAAAAGTTGCTTAAATCCATTTATGGTTGAAAGCAAGCATCTAGATCTTGAAATCTTACCTTTGATGAGATTATAAAGTCTTATGGCTTCGAGCAAAATATTTGACGAAGCCTCTGTTTATAAATACACATTCACACCCTAGACATCGTAGTATAGAGGTGACTTGAGGACCATTGAACTATAATTCTAAACTCTAATAAACCAAACTATTAATTCAACTCTTTAATTAAATAATCTTATATGTTAGTTCTATTATTACTGCACTATAAATATGAAATTATACTCTTAGAGATTATAGAATGTATTTATAGAGTATTCTCATGTAGTCCACTTACATCAACATTTCATGTAGTTCTGTCCTCCAATTATTAGTTCTTAAATTAGAACTGGTCAAAATTACTATTTTACCCTTCAAATTACCTATTGATCCTCAAATACCATAAATCCACTAGTGAATGACTAATTTATAATCTTATTATAATTTTGAGCTCAATAACCATTCAGTTTCAGAATTAACACTTAAGAGAACTAATATACGTTCTGTTAGGAAAGCTTAGATTCTAAATCTTGTAAGATCATGTCCTCAACTATCCATATCACTGAATCTCTAAAACAAAAGTACTAGCATGATTAACAAACAGACCTTAACGAGTGAATCGAAATATCCTGTAGACATACATAGGAGTTCATGACTACTCAGGATTCAGACTGATCTACATATGATCATCGAATTGATGTGTATTAAATCTTTATGATAAACGACATGTTAATAAAGATATTCATCAACATCGATCCTATCATATATAATCTTATTATATAAAGTAGATTCACTAAGATGTATATCCACATCAATGATCCAGATCTGGATCACACACATTCATAATGCTTAGTGAACCGTACTAACAACCATTCATTAAAGATTTCGTACTTTAATATGTTACTAGTAATTTTATTCATTATTAATGATCTTAATCTTCTCGGACTAACACAAGATTATAGACTCACTAATGGATATAGAATTTTCAGATATTTATATAAATTGTTCTACAATTATTTAAAAGAAAAATTATAAGAAAAATGTAATACTCTTTAAATTTCATATCAAAATGCCAATACACATGCTTTGAGGGCATAACCCTCAACAATATCCCACTTGTCCTAAAGAAAATGTGGCATCTCTCTTAATATCATGTTACGCGCGTGACCCTCAAATGACTTCATGGGAAGTGTCTTTGTAAAAGGATCAGCCAAGTTCTATTCCGATACTATCTTCATAACAGTTACATCCCATCGATACACGATCTCTCTTACAAGATGATATTTCATATCTATCTATTTTCCCCTCTTGTGACTCCTCGGTTTCTTGGAATTTACACCCGCCCCACTATTATCACAGTACATGATCAATGGTTTGTCCATATCTGGAACTACTTTTAGATTATAATAGAACTTTTTGAGTCATACCACCTCTTTCGTAGCTTCACAAGCCGCTATATATTCGGCTTTCATAATGAAATTTGCAATGCTGGATTGTTTAATACTTTTTCAGACTACAACTCATCCACATAGGATGAATACTGATTTAGATGTCGAATTTCTATTGTCTCTATTTGATTAAAAAATATAATCAATATATCCACTGGGGTTTAGGTCTCCAACTGAATAAACAAGCATATAATTTCTCGTTCTCCTAAGATACTTGAGAATGTGCTTTACTTCAATCCAGTGTTCTAAACTTGGATTCGATTGATAACGACTGACAATTACCATTGCATAACAGATGTCTGGTCTCGTACACAACATGGCATACATGAGACTTCCAACTATTGAAGCATAGGGAACCTTTCTCATGTCTTCTTCCTTCTGAGGTCTCTTAAGACATTGTTATTTATAGAAGACAATTCCATGTCTGGTTGATGACTTTTCTTAGAATTCTCCATAGAAAATCTTTCCAGCACCTTATCAATATAAGATGCCTAAGAAAGTGCCAAGAACTTATTTTTTTCTATCCTTTAGGATTTAGATGCCTAGAACATAGCTCGCTTCTCTCAAATCTTTCATTTAAAATTTCTCAGCTACCACTTCTTTGCTTTTGAAAAAGTTTTTACGTCATTCCTAATGAGTAGAATATCATCAACATAAAGAACTAAGAAAACCATTATCTTATCATTTCAGGACATGAGAAAAGGACTGACTTGCAAAATGAATTTTTATTTTTGGGCAAGTACATAATAATGAGATAATTTTGTGTGATTAATTAATTAAATTATTTATATATTTAAATATAATTTTTGAAAATTATATCATTTTTTAATTATCGATAAGTGAGACAAAATATATAATTTATGAAATTAGATAATTAAATTATTATTAGATAATAATTTAAATCAACTAAATCTGTTATTTGTAAAATAACAGATTAAGGGATAATCAGATATGTTAATTTTAAATTAACTGATATCTAGATAATTATCTGATTAAAATAAATATTTAATTTGTAGTAATTGTCACGTGTCACTCACTGATAGGGTATCAAAAATTGGAATGGACTACTGTGGTGCCGCGTGGCACTATAGTAGTGAGTGTGCAACATTGGAGTGGCACATGGCACTGCAGTGGTGCCGTGAGGCACTGTGCTGGCTCGCGGCACGGCACTGCAGTTGTGCACAATTGCAGTGTGTCCCACTACAATTGATAGTTTTACAATTAAATATTATTTCATTTTATCCCTAAAAATCCGATACGCCATTATCTAGAATATATACGGATATTATTCTATTGGCCTTGGTTGTTGAAAGAAGAGTAGAGAATCAGTTGATCAGATAATCATTTCGTCAATCAAGAGTTGAATTGAAAACACGATTGGTGTTGAAGATTTTTCTATGATTAAACGTTAATCAAATCTCGAAAATAATAATAATCACGTTGTTTTAGAGAATCCTCTCACTAAAGTTTTTTTCAGTAAATCTCTAAATCGCATGTGTTGAGAACATCTAGAGACAGAAAAAATGTCTTGTAATATTCTACATGCCCACACACGTCCTAGTGCGTTGAGTATTGACTTGGAAGATCTTGGTGTGGATCTTAGAATCTACTGATCGTTAGAATGATTTTGTGGGAACGGATGATCGATCGGTTTTTGTAATGACACTTGATATAGACTACAAGAGGTATATGATTTCTAACTTTGTATGTTGTAGATTTAACTTATAAATATATAATGGATCATGACTGATTGAAAAAAAGTTTTCAATAAAAGTTTTTATTTGATTATTGTGGCGTTGCGCAAGTTTTGTTTTATTGAAAGATTTGATTTTTATTAAAAATTTATTTTTTTTTAAAAACCACGCGCCTCTATGCTTTTGCCACGTACGGACTGCGACGACCAGAAAATTGATAGTAAACTTCTGACGATATATATAAATTTTGTAATGAATGATATGGTATGATGATAGTTATGACAATTATGATGATGTGTATAATGTTTCATAAATATTTTTTAAGTGATGGGAATATGAATATATACTGCAAGTAAGTAAATATATATTGTACATAATTTTGAATGAATGACATTATTTTATGATTAAATAATGGACTGAAATGATTTGAGAATTTATACTAACTTTATAATGATAGATTTACAACTTTATCTTTTGAAAATATGTGATCTTTATGATATTTGAGTCATGATTTCTATACATATATGGTACTATATTATGCGTACATGAAGATATATTACTGAAAATTTTAATATTGCTAATAATCTTAGCCTTGGACATTCTAATTGACATAATAAACTTGACTTCAATTTCTCCTTTCATCCATCTGTATCATAAAGGCGAACTATGAATTTTTAATATTTAAGAATAAAAAAATGATAATAACAATCAATAAGTTACGATAACATACAAAATAGTATGTAATTATATAGTGTATAATTATGTAGTATATAATAATATACCACATAACAAATCTTAAGTACGAGAAATCTGCAGAATATAAAAAATATATTGGTTTGCCTTCAGAAAACAGAGTAAAACATAAGGACAAACAGTTAACTTGTAAAATAGGTATATTAAGTCAGTTTCAAGAAAAAAAACTCAAATAAACTTAGAAAAACATAACAATCACAAATATCAGTAAATCATGTATGAACTTTAGATTAGGCCTAAAACGTAAGCACAAAAAACTTACATCTAGTTGTGATCTTCACTATTATTTGTATTGTGTGAATCTCGTATATATTGAGATGATTTTTTCTTAGATCTTCAAGCGGAGATGACGTTTCATAGGGTTTCTCGCGTCGCCGTTTGAGAGAATTTGGGGCTAGGATTTTGGTTCTTATCATTTTTTCGCTGAAATGAGACGTGAGAGAGGTTGAGTTTCCTTTGTTAGTAAGGGAAATTTTGACAGTTCACTATTGTTATTAGGTTTTCATGTTGAGCTTTTAGTAAATTCGATCGTTTACGCAATTTACTAATTTTTGAGCTATTCTCTTACTTATTTTCCTCTCAAGGCCCGAGCCGTGATAGGTCAAGATGGGTGTTTTTGTTGATTCAACAAGGGCCAAATTAGGCAAAAATGTGTTGCACATGTGAGAAGAGGTCCGTGCAGCCTTATTTCATAAGCTCCTAAGTAAATTCCTCGAAGTAAATGTCGACGATGTTTCACGGTCGCACCGTCATGATGTCGATATGCTGATAAGTGGATAGATAATTGAAAAAGAGTTATTGTATACCGTCTAAATAATTAATCAAGTTTTAAATGATAAATTGATACAGTAATGATCTGTAGGTTAATATATCAAATCATTTTGATGAGTCGTAAGACACTAACCTATAAGTGTTGTGACATACTCGGTCACGTAAAACTTGGTCAACTATTTAGTCACCATAAAATTATCTATTACAAATATTTTTTAGACTTTTGGATTGCTTTTTACGAAATGTTGATTTTTAAAAGAAAAACAATTGATTTTCTCTTGATGGATTATGGTTTAGCAAAAGTTTTCTGCTAGACTCTAGTGTAAAATTTTAATGTTAAATTAACACTTTCTCGATTGTATTCTAGTAAAATATTTTGGATAGATTATAGTATACAATTATGATATTAAAATTAATATTTTGTAGACTGTACTTGAGTGAAATGACTAGACTATGGTATAAAAGACACAAAGTTTAGCAAACAATTTTTAAATACTAAAATTTCGTCAAAACAAGCTAAGCGTCCAAAAATCGTGTTTTATTTCTCAGAAGTCTGCTCATGAAATCCTGCCTTGGCTTATAGACTCGTACTCCAAAGTTAACCGTAACTAGCAAATATGGTGGTGTCACGTTAGACGTCAATAATTATTAAGTGAGTTTTGCAATGTCTAGGTGATTCTAAACTGTTAAGGAAATGACATATATTATTGAATCTTGAGAATGAATTAAATAACAAGTGCGGAAGTTAAAATAAACTCACACTTGATTCAATAATATAATTAATTGAAATGACATGATAATTGTTACATCTCTTCCATATTAATTTAATATGTACATATGTGTACGAGCTATTTTTAACTTTTTATGACGTAACACGAAAGTTAATATGAATTTCAGTTAAGTTTCTATCTATATTCTAAAGGTAATGAGCTCAAATTGTATATATATTTTATTAGTTTACACTAGAAATTATAACATTGAAAAAACAACGTTAATGTAAGTATGAAAAAACAACGTTAATGTAAGTATTGACGAGTGTTTTATCGACCTTATAGAATAAGATGTATTTTTGAGTTTAAATTTAGAGATAACTTTAATAAATATGATTTTTATTAAAAGCATTTATATACAATTCTTTCTAACCTCTAAATAAGTAATACTATTAACTTAATATTTGTTTTCAAAAAAATATTACAACAAATTACATTCTTTGTTAAATTAAACAATTTTGGAGAATTCTGTGTTAAAAGGAGGCGCAGAGAAAAAAAAGTTCAATCTAAAACGTAGAGGTGCGAAAGTCTAAACCAAGAAGGTGATTTTTCTCCTTTTTTGGCCGTTTTCTTATACTCTTTTCATTCCAGAATTACCTTTCAAAGTGATCCTCCTTTCTGTACAATGGATTCAATAATTTTTTTTTTTCGAAAACATACCCAGGAAAATATAAGAAACTATTATTCGAAAGTCTCTGAAACAGCTTCTCTCTCTCTCTCTCTCTCTCTCTCTCTCTCTCTCTCTCTCAAGTTTTCTCTTCCTCTTCCTTGATCACGAGATTCCACCTCTGATCCCAAGTACATACCTTTGTTCCTAGCTAAAAAAAATCCTAGTAGAACAAGACAACATCTAGTTCTTGACAACAGTTTCTCATTCATTCCTCTTGATTTCTAAAGAACCAGCTACATCCACTCGAGCATATCGACTTAGTCAATACTCAATTAGGTCCAAATTCTACCACAGAGAAAATCTCATGAACCCAGTTGAAGTAACCTTTAGCTTTAATGGTTTCTCACATCTGTAGGGCAGAAGAATGAGAAATAATGGTTCGTTAAAGTGATTTTTTCCATTAAAAAGAGAGAGAGACAGAAAAATAATGAGAGAGAACAGTGTACAACAACAGAGATATTTAAGGTCTGAATCTGGGCTTTATCGTCACTTGAAAGACACTATATGGCGTCCATTTATCAAGTCACCTGCTAGATCCTCTGCCATCTTCATCTTCTTCTCCCTCTTCCTCCTCATCGGAACGTTACTCTCCACGCGCCTCCTCGACTCCGATGTAAGTATTTTTTTTATTTTTTAAATTATATTATAAATTTTAAAGAAAAATGATTAATATAACTCGAACCCTATCTTTAAATTATGGGTACAGAACGTGACCAAATACTACGAACCAACTTCTCTAAGTATTTTCATTTCACTTTCCACTTTTCTTAGTCTTGGAAAAATCCTATTTTCGATACAAACGGAACGATACCGGCGTGCTCTAGAAGTCTTGGCTTTTCGAGGTTATTTATTTATTTAATTTTTTTTGGACATCGTGATGGGCAGTAGTGCATCTTAGAAATAGATGATTCTAAATGCTTAACAGGCGCCGTGACTGTCGGTTACACAAACTTCAAGCCAAATATTATTTCGTATTGAACACGTGTCTTGCTGTGATTAGGTCATGCTCTTGCTGGCTTCCTCCCGGTATTTTGTATTAAACGTGTCTTGCTGTGACCGTCTGTCTTTTTCTAAAAAAAAATCTTAACAGAGTTAAAATTTTAATTATTTTGGGATTTTAATAAGTTGCGTTGTAGTTGAATAAACCCACGCATAAAAAATTATCATTAGATTTTTATTTTATTTCTTTTTTTCTTATTTATTTTAATTTAATTTTTTTAAAGGTAATGAATGAAAGACAATGTTGGAAATACATTTCGAAATTTTCGATTAAAGGTCGGTATTGACTCCGTTATGCGTCCTGTTGCAGACAACAGCGGGCAACTTAGCTAGAAAGTCAACGAAAAAGGATCTGATATCCCACATTTACCCTCAGAAACCGAATGAATCCCCGGAAAAGCCCCCCAAGCCAACAATCGAGATCCCACTCAATTGTACGGCCTACAACCGCACTAGAAAATGTCCAACAATCCACCCAACCATGATAACCACAGATGAAGATCACAACGGTACAATGTCATCATCTTCCACGTGTCCAGAGTATTTCCGTTGGATCCACGAGGACTTACGTCCGTGGGCCCGGACGGGTATCACGAGGGAATTGGTGGAGAAGGCTAAAAGGACAGCGAGTTTTAGGTTGGTGATCTGGAAGGGGAAGGCTTACGTGGAGACCTATCAGAAGGCTTTTCAAAGCAGAGATACTTTTTCGCTGTGGGGGATCCTACAGTTGTTAAGGAGGTACCCTGGACAAGTCCCTGATCTGGAGATGATGTTTGATTGCGTTGACTGGCCGGTCGTTTTATCAAGGGATTATAGTGGGCCCAGTCCTCAGGCCCCACCTCCGCTGTTTCGCTACTGTGGAGATGATGACACGTTGGATATCGTGTTCCCTGATTGGTCCTTCTGGGGCTGGTAAAATCTTCTTTGACTTTTCTTTTTATGTTTGCCTCTAATTTTCGAGTAATACCATGAAGCTGATCGAAGATTCAAACCGGGGCCAAATAATCACTCTCTGTTTTGTTTTAATTCACTCTACACTACTCTTGTGTAGGCCAGAGATAAATATAAAGCCATGGGGACCATTGTTGGATGACCTGAAACAAGGCAACCAGAGGATCAAATGGACAAAGAGGGATCCTTATGCTTACTGGAAAGGAAATCCAGCAGTTGCTGCAACCAGGCAAGATCTCCTCAAATGTAACCTCTCCGAAAATCATGACTGGAACGCTCGCGTCTACGCCCAGGTATCGTCCCAATTCTCACTAAACAAGAGTCCAAATATCGTTGGTGTTGTACAAATTAATTCATTGATTGGAAAATCATGTGCAGGATTGGCTTCGAGAATCGCAGCAAGGGTACAAACAATCAGACCTTGCAAGCCAATGCATTCATAGGTGAAATTACAAAACAATTCTCTCAAAAACAATTTTATTCTATACTCAGTCTTATAAGCGATAGAATTCGGTTCCTTCCTATATGCAGGTATAAGATATACATTGAGGGCTCTGCATGGTCCGTTAGCGAAAAATACATCCTTGCTTGCGATTCCGTTACGCTAATAGTAAAACCCCATTACTACGATTTCTTCACTAGAAGTTTGATGCCAGTACACCATTACTGGCCTATTAGAGAAGATGACAAATGCAAATCTATCAAGTTTGCTGTTGATTGGGGTAACACCCACAAGCAAAAGGTAATTACTTTGTTGCGTAATCTTATTCACTTTAATTTTATTTTCATATTACAATTGTTTTTCTCCATATTTTCATTCTTAAAACATGATTTTTGTGTAACCTTATTAATTAAAAATGTCCATATCGAACCGCATGACAGGCGCAGGCAATTGGAAAGGCGGCAAGCAGTTTTATCCAGGAGGAGTTAAAGATGGATTATGTTTATGATTACATGTTTCATCTCTTGAGTTCATATTCTAAACTCTTAACCTTCAAACCGACAGTACCTCCGAAAGCGGTGGAGCTTTGTCCGGAGACGATGGCTTGTGAAGCGGAAGAGAGATTCAAGAAGTTTATGATGGATTCATTAGTGAAGAGTCCTGCACAGGGAAGGCTATGCACTTTGCCTCCTCCCTATGATCCTCCATCTCTTCAGTCCATTTTAAGAAGAAAGGAAAATTCTATTAAACAAGTGGAAACCTGGGAGAAAAATTTCTGGGATAATCAAAATAATTAGGCTCCCTTAATTAGCTAGTCTTTTTTTGGGGTATATTTTTATATATACACAGTTGAATTTACATACTCTCTCAAGTTATTTATTCAATCAGCTGTCCCTCTTTCAGGAAATAATGACTCCGTTTTTAGTTTGTATCATTCATTCAATCATAACATTGGAAAAATTTAGCACAATTTTTTATCGTAGAAAGAGGAGAAATTATTAAAAAACGACGGTCATAACGCAAGTCTCTCAATTTTATACATCGAATGATTGATAATTTGATATAATGGACTTCACTTTTATCATAAGATGACTTATTAACAGAGACAGTCACAGTGTGTGGGCGTCTCTCCTAATAATCTCCCCACAAAGAGAGCATCTTCAAGATGAGAATAAGTCTCCATCTTGAGGGATATACTCATGTTATTGAGAGATTTAATCAAAAGGTTTTACCCATTCTAAAGATAGTTTTCAAACTACTTGGATGTGACTTTTATCTAGATTAATTATGCATGTTAGTATTTGGTGACTAAACATAGTGATCGCATTGACCATGCGTGAGAGCTCAATATTCATGTGTATGGTTTGATGCGTTAAGTATAGATGAATAAGTTGTTATTGAGATATTGTAATAGATATGATAATGAAAATAGCCGTAGATCCTAAAAATAATCGACTGAACCGCGTTGAAAATATTTTTTGAAATTTTCATTTTATGACCCTTCCTTATAACGAAAAGAAGTGAAAGGAGAGCTTTTAAAATGCTTCCTCGCATTTTAAAAGGTACTAATCATGGTTAAAGAATACATATAATATTACATTAGACTACAGACTTGGTGGAAAAAGAAATAACAGTGTCAATTAATAGATAGGGGAAATTATAATAAGAATACAAAAGGTTGAATGAATGAAACAAGTTGCAGAAGAAAATTGAAGAAATGCTCAAAAATAGGAAAAGAAAAGAAAAAAAAAACAGTGAAGAAGAAGAGGAAGTGAGGAAAGGGTTCAAAGAGCTCGGCTTTGGATAATATCAAAGCTGATTTCACTAGGATCTGTGGCTTGTAACTCAACTTGAAACCCATCCAATTCCCTCTTGAATCTATCCTTTGAACTTGCATACACCATCTTGCTTCTCACCTTTGATGTGTCTGGTGACCTATTCACACATTTACAAAACCAACCACAACATTTTCTACTTTTCTTAGAATGACCCATAAACAAGTTTACTAAATATACATGCGTTTTGATTTCAACTATTTCTTTAAAATTATTGGAGACAATACATGAAGTGATTAAATACAAATTACATCCATGAATTTTAGTTATTTTCACAAAATTAACCTTAAAATGACATTTTTGAACCTTAAAACTTTTAAAATTATATAAATTACATATTCGAGAGTAATCGAACAATCTAATTTATATAATTTAAGATGTAAAATTATTATTTTAAAAGTTAAGGGGTCTCTTTATTGAACATATAAAGTTTGGGGGTCTGATTTACATTTCGTAGACTACAAAAAAAAAACTCGAAGTACCACTACCAAATATATTTTTAGATATTAGATTTTTTCAAAAAATTAAATATTCTTCTGTTTTGGCCATGTTTTAAATTCATTTTCGAGTCACAAACTATAGACTGTCAACTAATTAAGTGGCTCTGCCTCCTTTTATGAACGATCAATAACACCTAATTAATCGAATGTTTTTTTCCTACCATGCAAACTCGTGATGTTTTTATCACTAATCTAAACACTTAATTGTTTTCTTAAATTAACAATTAAGTAGTAATTTAAAAAACGTAACATGTAATATTAGTGTTTAACACCGTTATGAGTTGACGCATCGCTATATGTGATTTCATTCTAGATATAATCAATATCATGTATGATGAATGATCTAATAATACTTGTATTATCATATCATAACAGTGTTGAGCAACACAATAATAATATAAGAAGAAATACATACATAATAGAGATGAAAGATTACCAAGCAATGAAGAAGATCTTGCTCTTCTGGCAATTCTCAGTGGTAATGAAATCAAAATCAAAGACAGCATAGCGGCACTCATCGGCCGGAAGAGAGGCGGCGAAATCTTCATAAGTTTCTTCTGGACTACCAACCTTCTCCACCACCACTTCCTGCTTCTCAATCTTGTATATTATGAATCTGTAATTCCTTTTGGCCTTCAGCTCCATGAACTTCAGTTTACATTCGTCACTCACCGCCATTCCCGACGCTGCATTCGCCTACTCAATCGAGAATCCAATTCCATCAAAATGAAATTTAGATCAATCATGTTGTTCAATCAATTTCCATATCACTTTCTTAATGAAATGTTTGCCAAGTTTTGCATCATGCAAAAAAAAAATGTTTAAAGGCATTAAACTTTCTTTTTTTTCCCTACTATTTTGTCTAAAAAGACTCTGACCATGAAATTAAAAAGAAGACGAAATATATATATATATATATATATATATATATATCATAGAACAAAGATGCATTACCATGTAGAGAGAGAGAGAGAGAGAGAGAGAGAGAGAGAGAGAGAGAGAAGCATACCATCTTGTCCCTGAACAAGAGAAAGAAAGCAAGTCCTTGTGTGAGAAATGAGGAAGAAGAAAGAAAGAAGCTGAGAGAGGAGAGAGAGATGGTTATTTTTGGGGGAAGAGAGAGAGAGAGAGAATGAGAGGTGAGAGAAAAAAGGGGGAGAGGAGAAAAGTAAGGGAAGAAAGAAGGGTTGAGAATGGTGTTAAGTATGAAAGGATGATCATGTCCACAACTAACACTTTTTATTTGCTACATAGTTGGCTTCCTTTGACTTCTTATTTTTATCCTCTTGAATAGTTTTCTGTTTGCTATTTGTATACAATTTGTTCCATTATATTAAATTTCATTTTTGAGTCAGTCACATACATGGTAGATGACATGACGCTACGTGATCATCACTTACTCTTCTCTCTTAACCAATGCAAACCCAAACTCATCATCTACATGAACAGGCTTATTGAGAGCACAGATTTTTTCAAAGTAAAATGAATGATTTAACATTATTTTTTATACGCATCACATCTCATCATGCCTCTTTAGTTTGTCAAACAGACATGTTCCAAATATCGCATATTTTCTTGGTACTCATGAAATACAAATACTTAGTAAAGTTTTCAATTATTTGATGTCAATAAAATATTGTATTTTAAGATTACATGACAGTGTATTAGAACACGAAATAACGAATTTTCAATATTTCATGAGTATCGAAAACTAGCAAATTAGCGAAAACTTTCTTCAACCAAAGCCTTGCACTTCAGCTGCTCTGGGTTTTTGAATCTCAAACAAAAAAAAAAGTTCAAAATTTGATTATGCAAAATTGCTCTGTTAGCTCTTCTAACAAACCAGATGATATCACAGAAACATATAAATCAATTTCCGGGTGAGAACATCATCATTCATCCAGAGAAGTTGACAACTTTAGGTCCTTGTTTCTTCTTTGGTTTTACATTAATCTCTTTTAAATAAGCAACAGACCCATCTATAGATTCCAAAGACTTGTCTTTTTTGCTCTTATTTGTATCTTCTGCCATGAAGTCATCTTCAAGATCATCCCCGCTAGTAAATTTGGTCACATTTCCTCTTGGTCTACCGTCATAAGTAGCAGCTGAAACCGTAATCAAGAAGAATTAAGATTCGGACAGGTAAAAACGTGAAGCAGAAACCAAAACCAGCCATTTCGCCTTTGTAAGAAAGATGCCGTTAGCAAAGAGTAATGTGTAGCAGTAATCTATCTGGCAAATCATATTCATCCCCCAAATTAATCTTTGACTCGGCTTCTAAATGAAATAAGCATGACTTGGCTAGACAGGCTAATGGTGATGTAATACCGACAAAAATGTTAATTTTCGGTACGAAAAGACGGGATTTTACTAATCCTATCTTTTCATAGATTATTGTCATCTTAGTATGATTATATACCAAGCTCAGTAACTTCTAACAATCTAAAGCTAAAGACAGCAAACAGATCGAATACACATTATGCTAATTAAAATATCATTAAGTTGATATTCCCAAGTCAATTATTTATTACAAAATACACCAAAAGTATCGTCATACGTAACGCCGCACCCCTTGCTCTTAGCTAAGAATGGAAAAAGCCATAAAATTGACCGAGGGTAAACAGTAATGCCGCACCCCTTGGTCGTAGCTGGACCAGGATATATTCGTATTCAACTGTAAATGTAATATCTTATTTATTACTGAGGTAAGGGAATTATAACATCATTTTTTGGCCGACATAACTGTATTGCTCACAATAGAAATCCTGTGAAGACTACCTTTTCAAGTTGTATAACACATATCTCTAAAGCTTAACGAAAGGGATGATGACATGAACACCATTATATAGAATAACATAACTACTTTTTCTTTTCTATTTAGATGTGATAGAGAATACATTGCAAAGCAAGGTTTCCTGATTGAAAACTCTGAGAACAATAAGATTTGAATTCGGAGAACTCACATATTTTACCATAGAGACCGGAAGAAGTGTTGTTGCCTTTGTTAGGACAGTCTTTAGCCAAATGTGTCACCCCGCAACAAATTTTACAGCAGCCGCCCTATACCAGAAAGGTGAGGTTATATGAAGTGATACAAAAAAAAACGATTTATGGAATTCAATATGTAAATACCATTACACCTTTGGGTAGATCCCATGAGTATTTTTAGGGCAGGTTTTGCTCAGGTGTCCTCTCTCATTACAAATAAAGCAACTCGCATATTTAGTTCCACCTGTAGTTCCACAAAGACCAAATCATAAATTTTTTTTGTCAAAGTAATCATTCCTAACTTATTAAAGAGCAAGTGAAGAATCAGCATTCAGATAAATAATCCACTGATCGACTCAGTTCCAAATCCAAGTATAATTGTGTGTGGCTGTGCCCTGTGAGAGAAGCAGTTTGTGCCGCCAATTGTCAAGTTTAAACTAATTTTGAGGCATTTGAGCTATGTTCAAACGAATGGCGACTAAATATTGGTTAACATATCCTATCTCTAAATCAGCATGGTAAGTGTTTGCAAGGTAATGTGGCATTTTCCATGAGGTATACATTTGACAGCTATAGATTTTACTTGCTCACTGACGAGTATCGAGTACTGTGATCTGGGAATTGAATTAGTCGTCCCGAGAAAAAGCTAGGTGAATTCTAATTCATCCAGTATACATCCATACATTAACATTTACTTAGAAGAAATTAAAAAAAAAATACCATCTTGAAGAGGTTCGGGACAATTAGCAAGCGAATGCCACATTGCCCCACAGTTATAGCATAACTTCTTATCCGCAGTCTCATCATCTTTGTTAGGACAGTTCTTGAGACTATGCCCACGATGTCTACAAAGCAAGCATATCTGCAAACATCAAATTTTACAAGAAACATGTTCACCAATCACTTCATTCCTTCACTAAACATCAAAAATTCCAATTTCAATAACTTATCTAACAAAGCAATCTTCAGTTAGAATTCAATTATACCCATCTGAATTATGTTTAGTTATCAATTGTTTTAGCTTAAATTAGACCAATCTGAACTAGTCGTAGAGATTTTCTTTCAATGTTATTTACATCATAATTAGGTCGGTGATAAAAATTGAAAAAAATATATAATAAAAAAAACACCTTGTTCTTTTCCCACTGTGCTTTCTGAGGGCAAAGCTTGGCAATATGGTCTTTCTCTTTGCAGATGAAACAGCTATCACCGGGCTTCATACCTGGAACTCTAAGTGGGTGTCTTGTAAATCCCTTTTTGATAGGTTTATTTGGGTCTTTAGCTGCTTTGCGCTTAAATGTAGTCTTTTTCTTCTTCTTTTTGTCCGGGTCTTTGGATGGCCCTGGCTCTAGTTTGGGGAAGAGTTCTGGATGCTCCTCTCTGTATTTCTTCCGAGCTAGTTTTTGCCTCTGGCTCACCATCTTTGCCTGTAAAAGACAGCAGTTGGGACTTGGGAGGCGGACGGCTAAAACCCAGAGGGAGGCTTTTGAGAGATTTTAGTGAAAAACGAAACAAGATGCGAAATGATACCCCTGCTCTTCTAGATCAAACGGCCTGGATGACAGTTTCATTAAACCCGTTAAGTGACATAGCGGTTCATACTGTGACAAAGGGACAATAACGCATTTTGATATTACTAGTCGAACGAGTTACACGTGTTAAACAAATCAATGATAAATAATTTATATAAAATATGAATAAAATTATATATAAAAATGCTTGATTATTTTTTAATTTGTTATATCAAATACTAAAAATATAATATATTAAAAGTTAATGATATTTTTTGTTAAAGGTTTTGCATTATTATAGAGAATTAATAATTTTTGTAATTAATTTCTTAGTTTGACATGTTTCTAGATACTGTAATTTAGTTGTTGATCGTATTGTGAAGCTGACATCTGCTTCGGTTTCTTGTCGTAATTGGTTTGATGTGATTTCTCCTGGTGTTTTGATTAGTTGCTTATATTGATTCTTATTCATTAGTTTTATTGTTGCTATTTTATTGACGAATTGTATTCCCTCAAAAAAGTAAAAAAAGATTTGAACAATTAATTTTAATATTAAATTATTCACTCATACAACTTTTGATGTAATTCGGTTTATTTAAACTAATTTATCTCTGAATTTTTTATGACTCATATTTTTATTAATTGGAATAATAAATGTTATTTTGGTAGAGATAATATCGTGAAACATATCAATTCAGAATTTCATATAATAGTGAGAGCATGTGTCAAAAAATGATTTCCCTTGGTAGTTTCATTTATATATACTGTAAACTTAAAAAATGTAAAAACAGATGTGAAGTATTAATTTTAATATCAAATTACTCATTTATCTAATTATTTACAAAATTTGATCTATTTAAACTAATTTATCTCTTAATTTTTCATAACTAATATATTGTTAATAATTGATATGATAAATGTAATTTTGATAAAGAGAATATCAAAAAATTTATCAATTTAAAATTCCATGTAATAATAATGATAATTTGTATCTAAAACTATTCTTTCCTAAACTATATTTAAAAGTAGCAGTGATGACTTTGATTTAGGTAATTTAGTAGAGTCATTTAAAAAATGGACATTTGTTTGAAATGACTTGAATTCATTTTTTGATGAAAAACAAAACTATTTGTAGCCACAGTTTGTTTTAATATATATAATCCAATATTTAACTTTTCATAGTTAAGAAAACTATATTCGATTTGATTTTATTTAGTTTAGGTAGACTTATATGATACGTATATGGATGACCGACCTATCCTATCTCGCTTGGCATATTTACCACGCAAGTCGAGTGGTAGGAGTGGAGTAATTAGATGCACAGATCTACCTTGGAATAACTTGGATGAATATAGTTTGGAAGGATTAGGATGATTTTTAATCATATTAGAAGGATCCACTTTCTGACACTATCACCTCAATATGCTCTAGCTGCGCATTCCCTGAAGTAGACTTAGACGCTTGGAATCCTTGGAGAGATTTGATTAGTGGTGTTGACACGCTTGTCGACGGCCCATTTGTCACCTTACCCTTACAACAAGATTGACACCCTCCATTTGTCTACACACCTAATGGCTTGCCATGCATTGGTAGCTCTAGCACAAACGTCCATGTCAATTTATTCATGGCACTATTCTTACTTAGACAAATTGGTATCTCAAGTGAATTCAAACTCTCTTATGTTCTCCGAATATGAGAAGGTTATGTTGAATTCTAGTCGTCTATTTTCAAAACGAATGGTCAGGATTCAATTACGGATAAAAAAGAATAAAATGATAAAAAAGAAATTTGTTTTCTTGATACCTCGTTTAATTTGTATCATTAATCTTGACCGTCCATTTTAAGAACGGACGATCACGATTTCTCCAACATAACTCCTTCATGTTGGATCCCAATAGAAAGGGATCTATTACTCTTACAGTACCTTATGCTTAAAGTACCTTATGCGCATATGATGTCTGGTGTGAGTTGTCCCCTCATGTCCTCCAAACAAAATATCTCAATATAAAGGTCTCATTTACTCAGTTAAATTATGGAGAGCACCATCATTACATCCCTAGTTCTTCATCCATTGAAGAATTGACATTAGTCTTCATCACCTCATCTAACAGCAAAGATCTCGTCCCTCACTCAAGTATCACCTTCTTAGGATCGTTTGGTATGAGTTAAATAAGAATACTGAAAAATTTAAGTTGTTGAGTAAGTTTAAGTGGTAAAATTAGATAAAAAAATATTAAGATTACCATATTCGGCAACTCATGGTTAAGTGAAAAGTTACTGGAAAAGTATGATTCACTTGTTGGTATGTAGGAAACTTGAGTAAAGTTTGATAAAATTGTTGGAGAGTGTAATAAAAATATTGATTATTTATAGTTTTTTTATCAAGATATTAACACACACAATAAAATTATTTTTTGCACTAATTAATTAACTATTTTATTAACCCATCAATAAAATTAAATCAACTATTTTTCTCTTACTACGGTAAAAATTAAAATAATATTTTTACTTGCACCGTACTAATAAATTAAATGCTAAATTATTCAAAATTACATAGTAAAATTGTATACAGATTCTCTATTGGCAACTGCTAAAAAATCTTAATAATTCATGTCGTGTTTGATTAAATTTTCTCCGATGTCACAAATTATTTATCATATAAATTTTCTCTTTTACATATAAAAATAAATCTGATATAAATAACCGCCATTCATATTCACACATTAAAATATTTGATCAACAATTTTCCCGCTACATGTACTTTTTTCAGTAAATATATATACCATGGTTATCAATATCTTTCCGCTCCGGCTAGAACGGGTAAAATAATTTGATTATGGCACAAGAACAAAACAGAACAAGGATGTAAATTTTTGTCATATTTCGGTTAAATACAATCTAAAACTGAATATAAATGATTGAGGGAACCACCCCCCAATTCGTGGCTTCGTCTCACAGGTCCGATCCTCTACAAAAAAATGAGATGTGATAAACAATCCAGTTATAGTCTCCTTTATAAAATTAGTATTTTTTAAATATTGATAGTTTATGAGTAATATTTATTTTAGAGAAGAAAATAATTTTTAATTAAAAATATTTGATATATTAACATGTAGTCTAATCATTTAAATTTTATATTATGTATATATGAATAATTTATCTATCATTAATTCAAACTTAATATTTTATTTCATTCATTCTAATTAATGTGCACATCTTAATCTCACAAGACGTTCCCGAGACTAGTTGATGGAGGGGTCTTTCGGGACATGGGTCAGATGGGATGAAAAATCTCAAAATTCAATATCAGGACCGTTTCGATTCCATTAGGACTGGAACGGGATTCTAGGATCGGGATATTTTACGACACTTTTATGAGATTTTGGTCTTGAAAAAATAAGTATCAAAAATCAAGTAGGAATGATTGAAACAAATAATGATATTTTTATGGAGATTTGGAAAAGTAAAAGTTACTATAAAAATGTGTAGATATTGGGAAAGTTATTTGGTAAAGTGGATTTTTGTGGGAAAGTAATGTGCAATTATTATTTTACTAGGCTAAATAACTTTACCATGACAAAAATGAGAATACTTGTAACAACCATAAGAAAGTGCTAGAAGATAAGTTTATCACGTAGTTTACCAATCGGAATACCGATACCAAACGCCTCCTTAGGGTTTTATAGTTGATGCCTTCTTTGGGTTTTCTACTTGACTAGACATCTTCTCCACCACTTACAACACTCTCACCCTTGTATTAATGCTTACAACTCAGCCAAGAATTTAAAACAAATTAAATATGAGATCATTAACATTTACAAACTTAGACTCAAACCATGTGATTTATGTGTGAAAATCAACCCACCTTGTCAAATGTCCACCCTGTTCACTCTGCTGAGAAGAGGACCGACCATGATTTGGTCACGTTTGTAGTTACTGTAAGGGAATTTTTCTCCCCTACGATATTCAACAAAAGAATGTGAATAGTAGAGTGTGAATAAAAGAGAACTGAAAGATGAAAGATATAGAAATGTAGTAAAGAGTAAAAGATAATTTTATATTGAGTTTGAGTTGAATTTGTTTGATATATATAGAGGTATATGTAGGCCTTCTCTTCCATGGTCATCACTGTCCACGTTTGCCCACTCTTTTCTCCTTATTTTTATTTTACCACATTAGTAATCCTTCACCATATAGATTCTCCAACTTCGTACATTTGCCCTTGTTTTGTATTTTGGTTGTAAGCCGTTGATGCAAAACATTGACATATTAATCTGTCGTTTATTCATGGTGGATGATATCACAACTCTCATCATTACTTTCTGTCTAGCACCATTTCATCTTTTTGAACGCCATCATTAATTTTCTTGAGTGAAAGGCAGGCGTCTTCACCCATCTCTGCTTTCATTTGCTTTTCCATTAATATTGTCATGCCACGTGTTTATACGTATTAACTTTTTGTCTTCATGTGTCATTTCATTTTGACAGTTATTATTTTTACCTCTCAGATCCGTCGATTGGTGTCCACTAAGATTATATTTGAAGATTTTTACCTTTTCTTTCTTCCAGCGCGCACTTTCTCAGTAAGTTTTCTCTTTCTTATTTCTTTCTCTTCAAGCTTCCTTCAATGGCGTCTTCTTTCCTCCTCTAGGGTTTCTCCTACTCACCCTACTCTTCGGGCTTCTTCTCCTTCACCTACTTTAGTTACTTCTCTCCACCTTCTGCTTGACTCTTTCAGGCCGATGGGGTTTATTCCAATTGGGTCTTTTTTCTCTCAATTTTGGTTGGGCTCTTATGAGCCTGTTGGCAATCTTCCCTAGAATCTTTTCCCTCTAGACAATGATCCGAGGAATCCTTTTGAAGTAAATATGATGGTTGATCGCGAGGCACCTCATTAGATTACGAGCCATCTTTAATGCTTAGCTAACTCTGATTAGTTAGTCGAGGAACCAGTCAAAGCTTTTTAGAAAGGCATCAGTCACTGCCTTCTTAAGGTAAATCACATTCATTATGAGTTCCTTTATTTTGTACTTATTTCTTTCATATTAACTTAACTTCTTCTCTTTTAGACCGCATTATATCACAATGCTCTTTTCGCCAAGCTTAACAATATTGGTGGTGAAATGGTTAGGCACGAACAACAAGTGTCCAACCTTAAGCGTCAGTTAGCTGCCAAGGATGTTAAAATTGGAGAGCTGAAAAGCGAGTCTGAAGCCGTAAGGATTTTGATTGAAGAGTTGTTGGCTGAGACTAACATACGCATTCAAGAGGTCACTCATGAACTTACTGAGTAGTTTGAAACGTCTATCATCGAAGCTTTGTAGAAAAAAGAGGAATAGGCTTATGAGCAATATATTGCTCAATTTACGATGTTGGAGAAAGATGCTTACACCATTTTTTATCTCAATGGTGTCTCCCGGGAACCTCCCCAGTATGAATTAACTAAAATAGTTCCTCCTACTACTGATCAGAATGCTGGAGATGACACTTTTGTTACCCCAGAATCTGTTGCCGATACTATCACCAAGGAAGTTGTTGGTGAGGTGGTTCGTAGGCCATATGACTCATCAGATGATCATATCTAGCTCGATTAGTTTCTTTCTTTTTTCTTGTAATGTTTTCCTTTCCTTGTACTTTTTTTTTCTGGCCAATGAATGAAATATTTCCTCTTTCACATTTGAGATTCCATCTTGAGTAACTTTCCTCTTTATAATTGCTTTAGAAATTATCTTGAATACTTAGGTGAAATTTTAATTTCAGCTGAATCCACTTTTACTTTATGTTCCATGTAGTTGCTTGAAACATTTAGAGATTTTTCTTAGACTTTTGGAACTAAGTATCCGCTTGATACAGTTAGACTTACCTCCCGCTTTTGTGTCTAAGAGGTCACTTGCACACTTAGACTTTTTTTCAAGTTTTTGTGTCCAAGTGGCCGCTTAGTGCACTTAGACTTTTTTTCCAAGCTTTTTGTGTCTAAGTGGTCGCTTGACACACTTTAAAACATTTTTCTTGTTTTTGTGTTTAAATGACCGCTTCGTACACATAGACTTTTTTTCAAGCTTTTTGTGTCCAAGTGGCCGCTTGGCACACTTTAGATTTTTATCCAGTTTTTATGTCTAAGTGACTGTTTGGCACAGTTAGACTTTTTTACAAGCCTTTTGTGTCTAAGTGGCGGCTGGGCATACTTTAAACTTTTTTCTTGTTTTTATGTCTAAGTGACCGCTTAGCACACTTAGACGTTTTCCAAGTTTTTTGTGTCTAAGTCGCCGTTTTGCACACTTTAGACTTTTCCTATTTTTGCTCGGATGATGTAAGGTCCTTCCCAATTCGGTCTCATTTTTCCTTCATCCGAATGAACGTCTCACCTTTGTTCTCTTTGAGAAATAAGCCCATCTATGTTGATTGTTAATTTCCCAATTTGATAAGGGTTGCTTCTCTTTTTTCTTCTAGCAAGTCCAACTGTTTCTCTAAAAGTTGGGAGTTTTCTACTTGGTTGATTTCTTATGTGGTAGTTGGACATTCAATTTCTGTTGGAATGATGGCTTTCATTTTGTATGATAATGCAAACAGTGTCTCCCCGATTGACTCGTGCAAAGTTGTTCGATAAGCCCAAAGAACTAAACACAGTTCTTCAACCAATTTTCCTTTAGCAGCTTCTAACCATTTCTTTAAACCTTCAAGGATGGTTCATTTTGATATTTCTGCCAATATGTTCCCTTGTGGGTAATATGGGGCTGAATGTAAAGCTTTGATACGTAGTCCATCAAAATGAATTTTCTCCTCTAGGAATTTGCTTTATATGATATTCTTCCAATTGATATAGTATTAGTTTCACACACTAGAGATATTTTACCATATTTTCATTTGTGTGGCATACATTCTTGCAATCAGGTTGGAAACTAGTTGTGAATCACAATAGAATGTTTAACCTTCTTACCTCAAATTCTTTTGCGAGACGGATTCCAGCTATCAACGCTTCGTTGTTTTAGGTGTTGAAGCTAAATGACAGAGCTTGTTCAATGATTTCTCTGTGGGGGGGTACGGATCATCGTGCATGCCCTAGACCCTCTTTGATTTGAAGCCCCATCTATGTATAGCTTTCATTCACCCTTTTGTGATATTTTTGTCCTCGTCCCATTGTGAATTCCACGATGAAGGCTTCTAGCACTTGCGACTTCATGGTTGTTCTTGGAACGTAACTTATCTCATATTGCCCAAGTTCCACTGCCAACCTGGCCATTCTACCTGTTAAGTCTGGCGAATGTAATATGCTTTGGATTGTGAATTCTGTCGGTACTGCTCGCGTGATCTTGAAAGTATGGCTTCAACTTTTGTGAGGCCATAATTAGAGCTAGGATCATTTTCCTATTCTACCTTTTATACTGGCTTTTACGAATTCCCCTCTTCTCTGATTAACGTTGCACTGAAGGCCGCTTCTGAAATCGCTAAGTATAAATATAACTTGTCACCTGGTTCTAGTTTAGATAAGATAGGTGGTGAAGCTGGATATTCTTTGACTGCTTGGAAAACCACTTCGTAGTCTTCATCCCGTCTTTCGGTTGAACTCTTTCTGATTTTAATGAAGAAAGGCTTACATTTGTCGGTTGGCTTAGCTAGGAATCATCCAACGCCTGCCAACTTTCCCGTGAGATTTTGCAAGTCTTTCAAGGTTTCTAGGATCTTCATGCTTACAATAGCTTTTACTTAATCAGGATTGTCCTCAATCCCTCTTTGTGATACCATGTACTTGAGAAATTTCCCTGCTTTGACTCCGAATGTACATTTTTCCAGATTCAGGTTCATGTTGAACCTCCTCAGTTCTGAGAAAGCTTCTTCCATATGCTTAACATGGTCTTGACGGCTGATTGATTTGACCAACATGTTATCTACGTAGACTTTGATTGTGCGTCTGATCTGATTCTTGAATATGTGGTTTACCAGACGTTGGTATGTTGCCCCCACATTCTTTAACTCAAAAGGCATTACTTTATAGTCGTAAATACCCTAATTGGTTATGGATACCCTCTTTTCTTGATCTGTCAGATATATCTTTACTTGATTGTATCCCGAGAATGCATCCATAAAGCTTAATAATCCATGTCATGTTGTCACATCAATCATTTGATAGATCCGTGTGATCATCTTTTGGACATGCTTTATTAAGATATGTGAAGTTCACGCAGATCCTCCATTTTCCATTCTTTTTTACCAATACTACGTTAGACAGCCATTCTGGATACATGACCTATCTAATGAAGCCTGTTTAGTCTACCGATCAACTTCTTCTTTGATTGTTTTTTCCTTTCTAGAGTGAGTACTCGTATCTTTTACTTCATAGGTATGACTCTCGGATCTATATTCAGTCTATGACATATGACTTTTTCATGTATCCCTGACACAATCCGTCGGGGTTTCTGCAAACATTTCTTCATTTTTATTTAAGAAATTGATGAGTTGTTCTTGTTCTTCTTGTGACAGAGTTATGCCTATATTAGTTACTTTAGTACCCTGATTGAGTTTTACTTCCATCAGCTCTTATGCCGCTTAGTATCTTGGCGCCTTTCCTTCGAGCATTTTATTCAACACCTTTAATTCCCATTGTTTTTTCGGCCAAGCCGTTTCCCCATTATTTTCTTAGCGGCATCGAGTGCGGTGACTGTACAGTATCGGGTTGCTGCTTGGTTCCCTTTGATTATCTTTGTCATGTCTGGGCTTGGATACTTCAGGGTTTGATGATAGGTGCATGGAATTGCCTTCATCTTATGAATCCATGATCTGTCTAATATCACATTATACCGGAAGGGAAAGCGCTCCTTCTGAATAAGTGACTTCTCCATTGAAACCAACTAAAGACTGCCCCAAGTTTCATAATTTTTTGCTTCAATTCCCATTTTGTCCATGATTGACCGACATATGACGTTTTAGGTGTTGTCGTTGTCCATAAGTACTCTTCTCAATAGACAGCTTCCCACCTAAATGGATATTACCAAGGCATCTTTGTGGGTTTCGGTAACTTGTGCATCTTTTTTTCTATTGAAGGTGATTAGAGCTTTTTCAGACACGTTCCCGCCCCTTCCTCTGCTATCGTTGCTTTCTCAATAATGCTTTCTTTCTTTCTAACTTTATCTTTCTAACTCTATTAATGTTATTATTGTGTCAACAATGTTTAACGGTTCTTCAACTTTTCTCAGCTCTGCTTGCCTTTCAGTTTGCCTATCATCCATTTTTGCAACGTATTGATGGAGGTGACCCTTATTAATAAGTTCTTCGATGTAACATTTAAATTTCCAACAGTCCTTCGTCATATGCCCAAATCTTTTATGAAATGAGTAGAACTTATGCTTTTCCTTCTCAGCCGGCTCTTTCTTCATTGGTGGTGGCCTTTTCAACCATGGCATGTCTTTTATTACCCATAGGATCTACTAGGATAGTAAAAGGAGTATATGTTCTCACTCTTCGGGTTTATTCGGATCTTTTCCATCTTTTGTCTTGTCTGTTTTCATGGTGTTTGTCTTGAGCACTTCGTTTTCCGCTTTGGAATTTATGTTGGATGTGGCAGCCAGTTGTTCTGAATATTGCATCATTATTTTCCTCTCATCTTCGAGATTGAAATATGTTTGAGCTCAAAGGAACATTTTCATCATGCTGAGTGGTTTCTCCTTGGATAAGTCCTCAAACTGTGATGATTGGGGATCTAGTCCTCTTTTGAACGCTAACCGAGCTACTCGTTCATCGCAGCTCTCCACTTTTCCCATTTCTTCCTTGAACCATTGTGTATATTCACGTAAGGACTCTCCTTTCTTTATCGAGATTGTCAGAATATATTTTAAATCTTTGTTAACTGATTGATAAGTTGCGTATTGTTTCAAAAACACAGAATACATAGCAGAAAATTTAAGTAATAGAAAAAATGGGGAAGGGAGTGATACCATTTTATAGCATTGCCATCGAGACTCGTCGGGAATATTCTACACATGAGCGCATCCTCGTGTTGATAAAGGGCCATCATTTGTCAAAATCTTCTCAGGTGCTCAACCGGGTCTGTCTTTCTTGCATAGTATTTGAACTTTGCTGGCGTGAATTTCTTAGGGATAGGAGTCGACAGGATCTCTAGAGTCAACAGAGTCTAGTTGAGGCATTCCAGTTCCACTACCATTGTGGTGCCCAACCTTTTGTCTTCTACCATTTTTCTGTCAAGCATTTTTTTCTATATCATGTTACGTTAATCCGTCTTTGACTCTTAGGATTCCTACCGCTCCATTCTCCATGTTCTTTGACTGCCCCTCATCCTCTTTGTTGCATTCTTGATCATGATATTGATTTAGTACAACGTTCCTTATGGATGTTCCATCATGGGTTTCATTCATTACTCCCTGATGCGATTGGCTCATCTCATTTTGTGCTTACTGGACTTCTCGCTATAAATTGGCGGCCTGGTCTTACCGCATGTGAAGAGTTGTGTTCAAAATTTCTGCATTTTGGTTTTCCAATTCTATAATCTTTCTCAAAATTGTTTTAATTATTGCTGGCACATCGTGGTTTCCTTATTGAGGATTGTTTCCTCTTTGGTTGTCGCGAGCCACATTAGATCAAGTTCTCGACATCCTCGATATTTGGAAGTAGATTTTTCTCAAATATCTTTTAGCTCTCAATGAAAGCACTAATCTATAAGGGAATTTTTCTCTCCTATGGTATTCAGAAAAAGAATATGAATAGTAGAGTACTAATACAAGAGAAATGAAAGATGAAAGATAAAGAAATATAGTAAAGAGTAATCGAGAATTTTATATTCAGTTCGAATTAAATTAGTTTAATACATATAGAGGTGTATATAGGCCTTTTCCTCCATGACCGTTTACAATCGTTATTTTAGGCTTAATGAATATTTAATATATATTGTAACCGTTTGACAAAATCGTGTGAAAGGAATAACTACCGCTCAAATCTGATTCTCTTTTGACCGCCACATCATCTTTGTCCACGTTTGCTCACTCTTTTCTCCTTATTTTTATTTTGCCACATTGGTAATCCTTCACCATAGAGATTGACCAACCCCATACATCAAGCCTAAATTATTGTCCTTTATCAAATAGATGGGCGAATTTCTACTCTACTCCAAGAAAATGGATTGAAGAACTAAGCTCCTAAAAGGGAGGGGAGCTGACCTAACCAGTAAGTCTCCAAGGAGCACGGGTGATACCGACCAGCGTAAGCTAAAAAGTCTCGAGAAGAGGATTTGACACAGGGGGACGTCAACTAGCCCTATGTTAGGCATCATTATTATTCGCCCAAAGTAGACTCCATGTGACGTTTTCTCCCTTACGACAGGCACATCCACCACGTTTGGCATTGATAAAGCATTGAGCCAGTCACTAGACAGTCACATCCACCACGTTCGGCGTGACCAAAGGTAAATCGACATTTAATGCACCTTCCTTTACGTCAGGATGGGGGATAAAGGCATTAAATGTTGCCCCCAGCTCGTCATATCAAGAAAAGTCTATCACCTCGCCCAAATTTTATTCGACACGCACCTTTTCCAAGGCTTCAGGTATAAATACCCATCTACATACGGTACAAGGTATGCAATTCTCTCTTAAGGGAAACGCTACCAAAATTTCACCAAGATACAGACTTAGGCATCAGGAGATCTTCGATGAGGAAACCAGACTCGGGTTCTCTTCGCCTTAGAGTTCTTTATCTGTGCTGTGTAGGTTCTCATCTAAGAGGACCCTTACGTGGAGAGGAGATTACATGCCACCTCACTGTTGAGATTTTTTGGTAACAATAGTTGACGCCGTCTGTGGGAAACGACAACCAAACCGTCTTCCCTTGCCAAACACTTAAGGTTGTTTTATCTGCAAAGACAAAATGAGCTTGACATCCTCGTCTCATTTCAATGAAACCCATGATGGGTGAGAAGTGGAGAAGGAAGACCCACCTTCCTCTTCACCGAGAGAGGAAACTCCTACCTCACTGGATAGTTTTTTGGCGGAAGAGAGAGAATGAGGCCAGGCTCCTACCTGAGGACCGTGAAGCAGAGACCTGATGCATCATTGAAAGACTACATGAATCATTTCAACCTGGAATCCCTACATGTTTATAACGTCAGCGAGGGCATGATGGTGGTCGTATTGAGGAGTGGGATTACCCATTCCAAAATGAGGCGGACAATGGCCAAGCGCGACCCTATTTCCCTCATCGTGCTTAAAAGTAGGATCTATAAGTACGTAAGTGCTGAGGAGGTTATTCGAGCTGAGAAGGAGCTGGAGAGACCAAACAACGAGAACTCCCATAAGGGAAAGGTGTTGGGGGTTATGCTCTCAAAGATTGTGTATTGACATTTTGAAATGAAATTTAACGAAGATGACATTTTTCTTATTATTATTTTTTTAAATTATTGTTGAAAAATTTATATAAATATCTCAATATTTCATATTCATTAATGAGACTATGATCTTGTATTAGTACGAGAGAATTAAGATCATAGATAATGAATAAAATTGTCAGCAACATATTAAACTATGAAATCTTTAATGAATGGTTGTTAGTACGGTTTACTAAACCTTATGAATGCGTGTCATCTAGATACGGACATTGATGTGAATAGACATCTTAGCGAATGTATATTATATAATAAGATTATATATGACTGAACCGATGTGAATTAATATCTTTATCAATATGTGGTTTATCATAAAAATTTAATACACATCAATTCGATGATCATATGTAGATGAGTCTGAATCCTGAGTAGTCATGAAATCATATACATGTCTAATGGATCTTTTGATTCACTCGTTAAGGTTTGTTTGTAAAACATGCTAGTGACTTTTATTTTGGAGAGTTAGTGAGATAGATGGCATGAAATATGATCTTACACGATTTAGAATTCAAGTTTTTCTAACTGATCGTATATTATATCCATTAAGTGTTAATTCTAGAAATGAATGGTTATTGAACTCAATTTTATAATAATATTATAAATTAGCCATTCACTAGTGGATTATTGATACTTAAGGATCAATAAGTAAATTAAAGGGTAAAATGATAATTTTGATCAGTTCTAATTTACGAACCAATAATTGGAGGACATAACTACATGAATTGATTATATCAATGGACTACACGAGAATACTCTGTAAATACAATCTCTAATCTCTAAGAGTGCAATTCTATATTTATAGTGGAGTAATAATGGATAAATAAAATTATTTAATTAAAGAGTTTAATTATAATCTGGTTTATAGGAGTTTAGGATTGTAGGTCCATGGTCCCTAAGTCACCTCTATACTATGTAGTCTAGGGTATGAATATTTCAGGACATGATAAAACGACTAACTTGCAAAGAAATTTTTATTCATGGGCAAGTACATAATTATGAGATGATTATATATGATTAATTAATAAAAAATTAATTAATTAAATTATTTATATATATAAATGTAATTTTGGAAATTAATATATATATAATTATCGAGTATTTTTAATTATCGATAAGTGAGACAGAATATCTAATTTATGAAATTAAATAATTAAATTATTATTAGATAATATTTTAGATCAACTAAATCTGTTATTTGTGAAATAACAAATAATTTAGTTGATAGGCGTAATCAAATAAATTAATTTTGAATTAATTGATATCTAGATATTTATCCGATTAAAATAAATATTTAATTTACCGTAATTATCACGTGTCAAACACTGATTGAGTATCAGAGATTGACATGGACTACTGTAGTGCCACGTGGCACTACATTAGTGGGGGTGCAACACTGTAGTGTCATGTGACGCTGCAGTTATGCACCATTATACAATGGGTCCCACTGTATTGGATAATTTGAAATTAAATATTATTTTTTAATTTTTAAGTATCTCTAAATTTTTGACACGCCATTATCTAGAATAAGATAAAGGTTGTATTCTAATGAAAAGAGTTGATTAGATGATCAGTTAATCAATCAAAGAATCAGTTAATCAAATCAAGAGTTGAGAGTAGAGGTGTTCAAAATCGAACTGAACCAAACCGAGCTGTAATATGGCCGATTTGGTCGGTTCTTTATGTGTGTTTGGTTCGATTTGATTCGAGAAAATCACTTAACCGGAGTTTTGGTTCATTTCAGAATTTTGGTGGTTTTTGAACCAAACCGAAACTTTAAATTTATATTATTTTTTTATTTTTTATATATAATTTCTTATAAAACCGAGCCGAAACAAAACTTTAATTTTAATTTTTTTTCAATAATATCATTAAAAATTATATTTAATTAATAATATCGAACCGAATAACTGAACCGAACCAAAACTCATGATCGGTTTGGTTCTTTTAGTATTCACAATTCAGTTCGATTCGGTTTTGTCGACCGGACCGAACCGCGAACACCCCTAGTTGAGATAATAACACAATTTCTCCAAAAGTGATTTTTTCTACGATTAAGAGTAATCAAAATTTCTAAAAGAATCATCATCACATTCTTTTAAAGAATCGTCTCACAAAAGTTATTTTCAGTAAAATCTCTAGATCTCATGTGTTGAGTATATCTAGACACAGAAAACTGTCTTCGTTATATTCTACGTGCTCACACACATCCTAGTGTATTGAGGATTGACTTGGAAGATCTTAGTGTGTATCTCGGAGTCTGCTGATAGTTGGAACGATATCGTGGGAACAGGGAATCTATCGGTTTTGGGAGGACGCTTGATTTAGACTATAAGAGGTATGTGATTTCTAACTTTGTATGTTGTTAATTTTATATATAAATATATAATGGTTCCTGACTGATTGAAAAAAGTTTTCAATAAAATTTTTATTTGACTAAGTTAAAGTCAACTAATTTTAAAAGGATAATTATATAAATTAATTTTAATTAAGAAAAAAAATATCTTAATTAAATAGATTTTTGTTCAAAGTTTGAAGACTATGAAGATGGACATCAGGAGGAGAAAGTAATATTTGGAATGTATTCTTGAAGTCTGCTTTGTAGTTTTATTTATTTATTTAAAGGGTTGTAGTTTAGAAATATTCAATAGTCACTCGGTCCGTTATTATTTTATTTAATAGTTAAATAATTGTTTTAATTGTTATGTTTTATAACATGTCCTTGCATTAGTCGATCGCACGTCATACATGAAAATTCCACACAATTTTATTTAATCATGCATCTCATCAGTTTCAATTAGTTAAAGCTTGATAATCACACCACACTAAGGGCTATTGTAAGCTTTAGAATAACCGACTTTAGTAAATGAGTTTTATTAAAGTTTGATTAATATAATTAATTAGTTAAACTAAATTCACCTAATTATGACTTAGGCACTTGAGAAGGTTAAATGAACTTAGACCAATGAAATTAGCATAACTGATTGTGAAATATTCATAGGGTTATTTTTAACGAATGATTAATTTGGGATTAATTAATTAGTTAAAATGGAAACACATAATCCTAAAATAGTGAGTGTGAGGGCCTCGAGATGGCTTTGTTTTCATCCTGCTAAAGTATGTTTCGAGTTGTACCAATACCAGGGTTGGACTTCTTAAGAATATAGGAGGAAGTGATGTAGTTTAGTTTTGACTGACTCTAAGGCGGCATATTCTAAATGATGTAATGGAATCTGAAATGATGGGTTACACTCACAAAATCATAATTAAGCATTCATGTGGATAGCTGTGACTTGACTGAATGAGCGATACCTTATTATTAAAAGAGAAAATGTGATATATTTTAAGTTTTAATTAATAATGATGAGAATGTTTCATACACAGCCTAAGGTTAATCTGACTGACCTAATGGCAGCACATTAATCGTTGGATTGTTTTATTGTGATTAGTAAATGTTAAATTTTGTGTGTTTATTATGTTGCACTCATGCATCCCATTTACTTTTTGAATTCTCTATATTTATTAATTATATTGAATCTTGTATATTTTAAATTTCATTTATCATTATTATGTCTACCATGGGCAACCATGTTACTGCTTTACTCGCTCTTGAGAAATTGAATGGTGATAACTTCATCCGTTGGAAATCAAATATGAACTTAATGCTGATTTGAAAGAATCATAAGTCCGTTCCTACTGGGGATTGTCCTGAGGAGCCCACTGTTAATGTATATAAGAATGTTAGGGATAAATAGGATGCTTGGATCATATAAAACAACAAGACAAAGTGATACATGCTTGTGAGCATGAATGATGTTTTGTGAGCCAATCATGAAAACATGGAGACTACCTATGAGATTAAAGAATCTCTACAGGATATGTTTGGGCAGCATTCTGATCAAAGTCGTCATGAGACCACTAGGAGCTACATGACAACTTAGATGAGAAATGGACTATGCGAGAACATATTTTGAAAATGTTCAACATAATACACTAGGCAGAAGTACATAGGGTGACCATTGATGAGCGGACTCAAGTTAGCATCATACTTGAGTCGCTCACACTAGTTTTTTTTACGTTCAAGATGAACTATATTATGAACAAGTTGCAATTTAATATGACCCAATTGTTAAATGAACTACAGACTTTTGAGTCACTTAATCTTAGAATGACCAAAGAAGGTGAGATAAATTTTGTCGAGTAAAACTTTCTTCCCCTGTTGTTAAAAGTAACTAGAGGAAGAAGACAATGGTAAGGGAAAAAGTAAGAACAAGAAAGGGAAGAACGCCAAGACATCACCAAAATCCAAGAAGAATAAGAACGACAACAAGCCCAAAGGAGTTACTACCCATGTATGATTTACTTGAAGGTAATTGCAAGAGAAACTGTAACAAGTATCTCTCCGAGCTGAAAAAGAAAGGTAAATATGATTTACTTTTTTTTAAAGCTTGTTTAGTGGAATATGGTTTGTCATCTTCGATACTTGATTCGGGAGTTACTACCCATGTATGTTCTTTTTTACAGATGCTTGATTCGTCAAGAGAACTGTCTGATGGCGAGGTCATTTTGAGAGTTGGTAGTGGTGCGCTTGTGTCAGCTAAAACATTAGGGACAGTCTATTTAATTTTTGGATACAATTATTTAGGTTTGAACGATATTTATTATATTCCCGGATTTTCGAGAAGTTTGATTTCTCTTTCATTTTTGCGAGAATAGTTATTCGAATTTTTTTTATTAATAAAGAGTTGATTATTTCTAAGAATGGATTTAATATTTGTCATGCAAAAGTAATAAACAGCTGTAATGCTTAAATCGACTGAACGCGAATTAAATAATTATGAATTAATTAAAGTAGCAAAACCTAAAAGTAATAAACGACATAGTGCTCCTCATGATGATGATAACACATATCTTTGGTATATTAGGCTGAGACATATTAATCTAGATAGGTTAAACAGGTTAACAAAGTATGGTGCTTTGAGAAAACTAAAAGTTGAAACTTTTCCTATTTGTGAATCCTATCTAGAGGGTAAAATGACCAAGAGACATCTCTCTAGAAAAGGCCAAAGAGTACATAGTAATTTCTGTCGACCGATCAATGTACCAGCTAGAGGTGGGTATGAGTATTTCGTTACTTTTATTGACGATTACTCAAGATATGGTTATACTTACTTAATGCATAGAAAGTCTGAAACTTTTGAAAAGTTTAAAGACTTCAAAGCTGAAGCTGAAAAGAAATTAGGTAAATCATTGAAAACCCTTTGATCTAATCGAGGCACTGAATACTTGGATTTGGAATTCAAGGATTATTTATTAGAGTGTAGAATCTTATCCTAACTCATAGCACCTGGAACACCGCAACAAAATGATGTTGTAGAAAAGAGAAACCAAACCTATTAGATATGGTTAAGTCGATGTTAAGCTACTCATCACTATCACTTATATTTTGGGGATATACACTACACACGACAACTTACATTTTGAATGTAGTGCCTTGTAAGTTTGTAAGCAAGATACCTTTATAGACTAGATGTGGGTACTTTTATAGTCACAAGGATAAAAAGTTGTTTGTATCGACAGATGCAACCTTCCTTGACAATGATTATATGAAAAACTAAAAACCTCGTAGCAAAGTAGTTCTCGAGGAATTAGCGACTAATGAGATCAGTCCACCTTCAATTTCTACTGATAAACGACAAACCAGAGAAACCACAGTTTCTACAAAGGAGTGCAACTTCGTAGAGAGAGGGTTGTGAGAAAACCAGTTGTCTACGAACTGGAGGCACATATGATAATGCCAGATACTGATAAGGACGGTCCATTATCATATGAAGAAGCAAGGGATGATCCTAAAAATGAGAAATGGCAAGATGCCATGAACCAAGAAACGGAATCTATGTATTCTCAGAACTTATAGATCCACCTAAACATGTCAGGCACATTGGATGTAAATGGATGTTCAAGAAGAAACTAGATGCAGATGGGAAAGTAGAAACTTTCAAGGTACAGTTAGTAGTCAAATGCTTTACACAAAGAGAAGGAGTCGATTATGAAAAGACATTCTCCCATGTGACCATGTTAAAATCAATTTGCATCATTTTATCTATAGCCGCTAATTTAACTATGAGATATGGTTAATGGACGTCCAGACAGCCTTTCTGAATGGCTCTCTTAAAGAAAGCATCTATATGATGCAACCAAAATGGTTCTTATAAAAATGGAAAGATCATAAAGTATGCAAGTTGCTTAAATCCATTTATCGATTAAAGCAAGCATCTAGATCTTGAGATCTTATCTTTGGTGAGATTATAAAGTCTTATGGCTTCGAGAAAAATGTTGACGAAGTCTGTGTTTATAAATACATCAAAGATAAGAAAGTGATTTTCTTAGTTCTTTATGTTGATGATATTCTAATAATTGGAAATGATGTAAAACTCTCTCAAAAGTAAAGAAGTGGTTAGCTGAGAAATTCTAAATGAAATATTTGAGAGAAGAGAGCTATCTTCTGGGCATCCGAATCCAAAGAGATAGAAAGAACAAGTTTTTGACAGTTCTCATGCATCTTATATTGATAAGGTGCTAGATAGATTCTCAATGGAGAATTCCAAGAAATGTCAACTACCGACCAGGCATGGAATTGTCTCTCGAAGGAACAATGTCCTAAGACACTTCATGAGGAAGAGGATATGAGAAAGGTTCCCTATGGTTCAGCAGTTGGAAGTCTCATGTATGTCAGTTGTGTACGAGACCAGACATCTGTTATGAAGTGGAAATTGTCAGTCGTTAACAATCAAATCCAGGTTCTCAAATGTCTTAGGAATACGTGAAACTATATGCTTGTTTATTCAAGTGAAGTCATGAATCACACTGAATATACTAATTAGGAATCAGATAAAGATAGTCGAAAGTTGACATCTCGGTCATACAGCTAGGTGATTTAACTGTTATGAAGATAAAGTTGGATCAGAATCTGACTCTAACTGTTATTGGGATAATGTTGGATCAGAACCTAGCTAACCTATTTATCAAGACACTTCCTACGAAGTTATTTGAGGGTCACGTGTGTAACATGAGATTAAGAGAGATGCCACATTTGCTTTAGGGCAAGTGAGAGATTGTTGGGGGTTATGCCCTCAAAGCAAGTGTATTAACGTTTTGATATGAAAATTAATGAAGATTACATTTTTCTTATAATTATTCTTTTTAAATTATTATTGAATAATTTATATAAATATATGAAAATTTCATATTTATTAATGAGATTATGATCTTGTATTAGTACGAGAGGATTAAGATAATAGATAATGAATAAAATTGTCAGCAACATATTAAAGTATCAAATTTTTAATGAATGGTTGCTAGTACGGTTCACTAAGCATTATGAATTCGTGTGATCTAGATCCGAATCATTGGTGTGGATAGATATCTTAGTGAATGTACTTTATATAATGAGACTATATATGTCTGGATTGATGTGAATTAATATATTTATCAACGTGCCGTTTGTCATAAAAGATTTAATACACATCAATTCGATGATCACATGTAGATCAGTCTGAATCCTGAGTAGTCTTGAACTCCTATACATGTCTACTACATCTTTTGATTCACTCGTTAAGATTTGTTTGTAAAACATACTAGTGACTTTTGTTTTGGAGATTCAGTTATATGAATAGCTGGGAATATGATCTTACAAGATTTTGAATCCAAGTTTTCCTAACGGATTGTTTATTGGTTCTTTGAAGTATTAATTCTAGAACTGAATGGTTATTAAGTTCAAATTTATAATAAGATTATAAATTAGCCATTTACTAGTGGATTAATGGTACTTAAGGATCAATAGCTAATTGGAAGGATAAAATGGTAATTTTGACCATTTCTAATTTACGAACCAATAATTGGAGGATATAACTACATGAATTGATTTTATTAGTGGGCCCACTGTATTGGGCTATTTGAAATTAAATACTAGTTTTTAATTTTCAATTGTCCATATATATCTGATACGTCATTATTTAGAATAAGATATAGATTTTATTCTAATGACAAGAGTTGATAAGATGATCAGTTAATCAATCAAAGAATCAGTTCATTAATCAAGAGTTGAGTGAATAACACAATTTCTCAAAAAGTAATTTTTCTACGATTAAGAGTTAATCAAAATCTATAAACGAATCATCATCACGTTCTTTTAGATAACCGTCTCACAAAAGTCATTTTCAGTAAAATCTCTAGATATTATGTGTTGAGTACATCTAGAGACAGAAAAAATGTCTTCGTTATCTTCTACGTGCCCACACACGTCCTAGTGTGTGATGATTGACTAGGATGATCTTGGTGTGAATCTCGGAGTCTGCTGATCGTTGGAACGATTTCGTGGGAATAATTTCATGGGAACGGAGAACCGATCGGTTTAGCAAACACGCTCGATTTTGATTACAGGAGGTATATGATTCCTACCCTTGTATATTGTTAATTTAATATATAAATATATAATGGATCCTGACTTATTGAGAAATAGTTGAATAAAAAAAATTTGGTTACCGTAGCGTTGCGCGACTTTGTTTTACTAAAAATTCATCTTTTATTAGAAGTTTAATTTTTTAAATGGCCACTCGCCACACGCTTCCGCTGCGCACACATTATGACGACCAATAAAAGGAACCACCGAAAGGACAAATGAACCCGTCCCGCCAAACCCTCTGATCCGGCGCCCACCTCGTCTCAAATCCGCATGCACCCCGCGAGCCTGCGCGATGGAGAAAACCCCATGCCTAGTTAGTTTGTCACTTACACCCCCTCACGGCTGGGCGGGGGGGAATTTTCAACGTTATTAGGGGCAAGGGCCTGTTGAAATAGTGTCGGGTGATACGAACACCTAATGAATAGAAGGATTCCAAAGTACTGCAGGTATCACATGGATTGTGGGCATAGCACGGAGGTATGCTTCAACCTATATGAGCATATCGATGATCTCATTCAGAAGGAATACCTCAAGGAATTTATGGTCGAGTGTAAGAATCACGGGGACAACAAGCCTCCTAGTAAGAAAGAATGTTTAAGAGGCTGCCTAAGTAAAAGGCTGACCGACCCCGCAGCCTCATGTGAGAAATTTAGATGATGTTTGGGGGCCCAAGCGCTTCAGACTCCAACCGAAAGCGGAAAGCAGCTGCTCAAGAGGCGAGGCATCCAGTGGTTTTCAGTGTCCTCCCACGACCACCCCAAACCAATGCAGAGGAAGTGATCATGTTCACCGAGGAGGAGGCGCATCAAATTCACCAGTTGCACGCTGACGCGCTGGTCATTTCCCCAGTGATCACTAAAATTAAGGTCTCGCAAACCCTGATTGACCACTTGGAGCTTAGCCGACATACTAAATTACTCTGTATTCCTATAGATGGGGTTAGATCCCATGTAGCTCGGCTTGTGCTCTGCCTCTTAGCAAGATTCAAAGGCCATGAAACCATTCCCAAATGTGTGATGGAGTTCCCCGTGACCTTAGGCACAACCTACAACTCTCCACCAAGCTAGTTAAATTCTTGATGGCGAGATGTATAATGCATCCTTGGCCGGCTCTCCATCCACAACTTCAAGGCGGTGCCCTCTACATTTCACGCGGTGATAAGTTCCCTACCCTCAAGGACGTAGGATTAGTGAAGGGGGACCGGAAGACATCAAGGGAATGCTAAGCCATTGCCCTAAACTAGGAGGAATCGACAGTGACAAGGGAGCGAGTCCAGGCAAATTCTTCACCCCTTTAGGAAACAAAAAAGGAGAAAAGGAACTTGAGCCATGTAATTAAGTGAGGTTTGATCAATAAAAAAGCTCATTTGCTCACAAAGAAGGATCGAAGGAAAAAGTGATGTATGTCGAGCACCTTAGCTCGTCATACGAGAAATGATCTCTTATCGGAGCAGAAATGCTTGGCTAGACTCTAAAAATAGATAGTGATGACTGGCGTGATGCTCTAATCCGTCAGTCAGGATTAAAAAGTGATGATCGTCCTGGTGCTCTAGCCCGCCAATCGAGATTAAAAAGAGATGTCTGTCGAGCACCACATCTCGTCATACGGGAAATGAGCTCTAGTCGGAGCAAAAATGTTTTGCTAGACTCTTAAAATAAAAAAAGTGATGAATGGGTGGTGACCGGCGTGATGCTCTAACCTGTCATTCAGGATCAAAAAGTGATGTCCACCAAGCACTCTAGCTCGTGAGATGGGAAATGAGCTCTAGTCAGAGCAGGCTTGGCTAGGCTCTAAAAATCAAAAAGTGATATATGTGGAGCACCTCATCTTGTTAGACGGGAAATGAGCTTTCGTCAGAGCAGAAATGCTTGGCTTGACTTCAAAACTCAAAAAGTAATGACTGGCATGATTCTCTAGCCCACCACTCGAGATTGAAAAGTGATGACTGGCACAGTGCTCTAGCACCACAACTCGGCAGATGAGAAATGAGCTCTAGTAAGAGCATAATGCCTAGCTAGACCAAAAATCACAAAGTGATGACTAGCATGGTGCTCTAGCCCACTAGCCGAGACTAAAATGAGATGTCTCGCAGAGCACTCTAGCTCACCAGATGGGGAACGAGCTTCAGACAAGAGTATAAATATCGGACAAAACCGCATGAAGGAAAAATGAAAAACATTGACCTAAGTAGATGATGGCTGACTAAATGTCTAAGGAAAAAAGGCTACCTACTGAACAAGAATGCCCAATCAAACATTAAAGGAAAAGGAACCTCAACCAAGGCAGAGGTACCTAGGTAAACGTCAGGAAATGGTTTGGAACAGTTCTACTTGAACAGACCCATTGTAGGGGACAATGCAACTCCCTAAGGATAAAATAATGTTGTTCGACCCGACCTCTTCCAAAAGGGGCAACCCGCTCGAAGGAAAAATCATGTTACACATGGCAAAATCAAGCCTAAAGGTTAGGACAAACAAATACTAATAAAGGAACCCAAGGTCAAATAAAAAGTAGTGAAATGACATGGTCAAATCAAAAGCAGTGAAACGATAAGGTCATATCAAAAGTAGTGAAATGACAATGTCGATGATAAAAGAGGAGACAAAAGTTTGACAAAAATACTTAAGCAAAAAAGGAAAATTTATGAGTAATAAAGAAAACAGCAAGCTAAATGATAGGGGATGTGGAAACATTGGCACATCAGTAACTGGAGTAAGAGAAGTTTCAGTTTTCCCAGTAGCCCTGATTGAGTCGGCAACGGTAAGGACCTCCCCCTCAAGGTGACCCAGAGGCAAAGGATAAGAGACCTACGCTTTCAACTCGATGAGATTAGAGGATCTAGGCGGATTAGGGAGCCCGAGAGAGATAGGTAGAGACTTGGGAACATATGTATGGACATAGGGAGAACGTAACATTCTGACAACTATCTGAGCTTCACGAGCATTGGGGACCATAACCCGCTCATAGGCCAACTGTATAAGAGTGGGCAGAGGATCAGGCAGGAAATTGAGGAAACTAAAGTCCTACTCAGGATGGTTGTTGATGATCTCATCATGATAGCTTTCATAACCCAGGGTAAACCCTACAAGAAGGCCCGCTTTGAAACTCTGAGGACGCCTTGAAGTCTTACATCCCCTTTGCATGACCTTCGGCCCACCGGCAGCAATTCTCCTTCGACTTGGTCTCCGCCAAGTCAAGATTCCTCAGGGCCTCCCTCGCCATGTCCTCCGCCTGAGTCTGAGAATGAATCTACCGAGAAAACTCGCCCTTCAAGAGTCTAACCTTGTCTTTCAAGATATTATCATGCTACTGTAATTGGAGATAACCCTCTACCGATCAGATAACGGAGCCTTCAGCTCCCTACAGGCACTAGCATCTCGGTCGACCTCAACCCTGACTTGACCTAACTCCCTCTCAGGGCGGGTGGACTCCCCCTCGAGGCCCCTCAATCATCCAACCTTGTCATAGGTTTTGGGAAAATAATTAAAGTTCGTGGTCCTCTTGGGTGGACTCCCCCTCTAGCACTTGGTCTTCACAACAGCCAAGGTGTACCAGTATTACTGCATTAAAGGTCAGGATTTGTGAAAGGGAAATAAGAAAAATAGGTCGGGAACTAGATAGGGGTGAAAGAATAAGGTACTAAGCTAGAGCCGGAACTTACGTCAAGGGGGTGCTCCATGAAACCATCAGGGAACCCTACCCCGAGTCCTTCTAGAAGGTCGATTCCTCTATCGGGATCAACGTGCTTGGACACCCAACCCAACACTTTAACCACTTCGCTTTAAGCACGGGCTTGGGCCTTAAGTTGGTCGGCCCCCTCTGAAGGCATTGGACATTTATGCTTCTGGCCAACATGAGACCCCTACTTGTCAGATCCCATACAACAGAGTCTCAGACCTAGAGGAACGCATCTCAGCGTCTTGAATGATCACCGCTCGAGATGGAGTAGAAGGCTGAGAAGATCGGGAAGAGCTCCGAGGAATCCCCTAGATGTTGCTAATTTACAATGGACCTTTCCTAGAATGAGGAAGGACAAACGAGGCTGATCGTGGTGCCCCTGAAGACTGGGGCTGAGAAATAGTAGGCAAGGTGAAGGGGGGTTTTTTCCCTTTCGACCACCCCAACTTCTTAGCTTAAAGCTCATTTATTTTCTGAATTTTGGAGGCGTCAAGTTCCTTCCTTTGTTTCGTGGAATAAGGATTGTCCCAAGCCATTACTACAAAGGGGAAATCACAATTATAAGGGGTAATGAAATAATAGTAATATCAAACGTGGGGAAGCGGCTGAGGATCATACTTGTACGAATAGGAGACTCATCTAAATGTTATTTGACAGGAAGGTCAACTATAACGTCCTCCGGAGGATCCAAATACAAGTCTACCTAAAATAAAAGTTTAATTGTGAGAAGGACATCGTAAGCGCGAGCCTCAACAAATAGCTCGACCAGGTAGGAAATTGAGGATATGAGGTAGATGGGGAGTTCTTCTAGAATCCTCTTAGCCACCGTAAGAAGAATAAAGGAGATTAGCGACCAAGGTTAGCAACAAGCAGCTGTTCTGCTTTGCAAGTTCACCTGTGGCCCTGAAGACCTGAGCGACCAAAGGCATAGACTCTGAATCCCCGAGAAGGGCATCCCAGAGCCTAGAAATCATGAACCAGCTATCCTCTAATATTTGTACTAGGAGGGATCCCACCCACGATCCCCTTTGCTTCTCCAATACGACTACTGAGGTAGTACCACCTTAGGCCACAAGGAGGCACCTTTACCACCTTGTTCTTGGGGGGAGACTTCAATTGAAACATAAAGTTAAGTTCGTCCAAAGTCAAGTCCTTGCCGAGGTGAAACTGTTGGAGGTTATGTCCTCAAAACATGTGTATTGACATTTTGATATGAAATTTAATGAGGATTATATTTTTCTTATAATCGTTCTTTTAAATTATTTTTGAAAATTTTGTATAATTGTATGAAAATTTCATATTTATTAATGAGATTATGATCTTATACTAATACAAGACGATTAAGATTATAGATAATGAATAAAATTGTCAGCAACATATTAAAGTATGAATTCTTTAATGAATTATTGCTAGTACGATTCGCTAACTATTATGAATGCATCCGATCTAGATACAGATCATTGATGTGGATATGCATCTTAGTGAATGTACTTTATACAATGAGATTATATATGACTGGACCGATGTGAATTAATATCTTTATCAACATGTCGTTTATCGTAAAGATTTCATACACATCAATTCGATGATCATATATAGATCGGTCTGAATTCTGAGTAGTCATGAACTCTTATGCATGTATAATGGATCTTTTGATTCACACGTTAAGGTTTATTTGAAAAATAGACTAGTGACTTTTATTTTGGAGATTTAGTGATATGGATGGCTGAGAACATGATCTTATAAGATTTAGAAACCAAGTTTTTCTAATGGATCATATATTACTTCCCTTAAGTGTTAATTCTAGAACTGAATGGTTATTGAGCTCAAATTTATATTAAGATTATAAATTAGTCATTCATCAGTAGATTAATGGTACTTGAGGATTAAGAGGTAATTAGAAGGATAAAATGTTAATTTTGACAAGTTCTAATTTACAAACCAATAATTAAAGGACATAACTATATGAAATGATTATATCAATAGACTACATGAGAATATTCTGTAAATACAATCTGTAATTCTCTAATAGTGCAATTCCATATTTATAATGAAATAATAATGAAATTAATAAATAAGATTATTTAATTAAATAATTTAATTAATAATCTGATTTATTGGAGCTTAAGATTATAAGTCCATTGTCCCCAAGTCACCTTTGTACTACACAGTCTAGGGTGTGCATATTTCAGGACATGAGAAAATGACTTACTTGCAAAATAATTTTTATTCTGGGCAAGTGCATAATTATGAGATAATTATGTGTGATTGATTAATTGAATTATTTATATATATAAATATAATTTTTGGAATTAATACATAAAAAACTAATTATTAATTTTTTTAATTATTGGTAAGTGAGATAAAATATCTAATTTATGAAATTAGATAATTAAATTATTATTAGATAATAATTTAGATTAACTAAATCTGTTATTTATGAAACAATAAGTAATTTAGCTGATAGAGATGATCATATATGTTAATTTTGAATTAATAAATATATAGATATTTATTTTGATTAAAATCAATATTTAATACATATTAATTGTCGTGTGTCAATCACTGATTGGGGATCAGAGATTGGCATGAGCTACTATAGTGTCACGTGACACTACAGACCAAGGTTGTCAGGATCGCAGTCTACCTAGGATCGATGGAAGGGTGTAGGATCGTGGATCGTAGGATCGGATCTTAAGATCCTATCAACTTTTAATAATTTATTAGTAAAAAAATATTTATGCTAATCATACTTCGATACACTAAAGAAAATGATTATATAACATCAAGTCATCCAATACTCACCCAATACCTATGACCCATGAGTGTAGCCCACAGTTAGTTTTCGGAGATGGCAAAAATACGGAGTATTATTCGGCATGTATAATTCAAGAATTTAACAGTCAAACATTTAGCTAAAATTTGGTCAATAAAACGCGATACGTAAAAATTCGAATACAGATTTTAAATGAGTTTTATATGTTTTCATTTAAAAAATTTGACACTAAAAATACGGTTGTAAAATATACAAATAAATCCATAATATATTAATCCGTAAAAAACTAATTAAATTATTATAAATATATCAATTATATTAAAGGTAATTTAAAAACTAAAGTAATATGATATAAAACCTACAGCAATTGCCCACATCGAAAAGAGGACCCTTAAAAGCAAAAAAAAAAAAAGACTCTTAAAAGTAAGCTTTAAGTCCCACATCGAAAAGAGGTGGGGAATAAAGATGGGATTTTCCAAAATAAAACCTACCGCCCACTGCCTACTTCAGCTCATGTGCAGCCTTCTTGCCATCTTTAGCCCGTCATATAATTCGTAAGGCGAATAATATGTGTTTCATACATTTTCTATGAATTATACGCGCATTTTACCATATTTTTCATATGTATTCAGGGATGGACTAAATAATTCGGTAAAAGTAATATTTGTGTATTATTCGCGTACAATATGCGAATTTACTAACTAGTGTGTAGCCCAACCCGAGCAAAAAAATCACCTAATTTAGTGAAAGTTTGGTGGGGGTCCTCTCGGGTGGGAACCTACACAACATAGACAAAAAACTCTAAGGCGAAGAGAACCCGAGAGTGGTTTCCTCGTCGAAGAGCCTCTGATTCCTAAGTCAGTATCCTGAAAAAAAAATTTGACAGCATTTCCCTTAGGAGAGAATTGCTTACCTTGTACCGTTTGTAAAGCGGGTATTTATACCTGAAGCCTTAGAGAAGGATGTATGTCGAATAAGTTTCAGACGAGGTGACGACCTTTCCTTGGTATGACGAGCTAGGAGCGGCATTTAATGTCTTTGTCCTCCGAGCTGACGTAAATAACAGTGCATTAGATGTTAATTTACCTTTAGTAATGTCAGACGTGGTGGACGCGGCCGTTTGGTGGTTGACTCGACGCTTCATCATGGCGATTGTAGTCGACCAGCGCTTGTTGTAAGGGAGAAAGCACCACATGGTGTGCTACTTTTGGCAAATAATAATGATGCCTAACACAAGGCTAGTTGACCCCCTACTTCAGATTCTATTCTTAAGGTTTTTTAGCTTATGATAGTTGGTGTTGCCCGAGCTCATTGGAGACCGACCTAGTTAGGTTAGTTCTCCTCTCTTTTAGGAGCTCAGTTCTTCAATCCCTTTTTCTAGAGTAGAGTAGAGACCTATGTCGTGGCCTACCACGTGTGCCACGCCATTGATAGTCAGAGAATACCTATAATAGAGTTAGCCCTAGTTGAAGATTTGGTGGGTCTCATCCACCCAGTCTGAAGACTCATTTGTCCATCCACCCAGGTCTGAAGACTTCTTTGCCTACGCTCTCTTGAGATTGCCTTGCGGTGATCGTTCATCATATGCGCGCACGTGACCTTGTTTCTCTTGAATCCTCACTATCGATTATACTTTGGAGAGGCAGTGAAGACAAAGTACAGATGCGTGAGGGAGAGGGTGAATGGTGTGATGCCTGACCCTTCGACTTCACTGTCATTCTCTTGAACTTGCGTCGATTGAGCGTTTGAGCTCACTTTATTAGCCCATAAGTGGACATCACCTGGACTGTTAGATCAGTGCAATAGTCCACTAGTCGCATGGGTTGGGGACCTATAAATAGATGGTCCCCCCTTATGTTCCCTCTAACATTCTTTCCCCTCAAGAGACTGTGAAACCATTCTCCGGAAAATCCTTCACCCTGTAGAGACAAAAGTTACTTCCCGTAACAGTTGTTGCCTTATTTTCCTTCCATCTTTCGTTCCTACTGTCTTCTTGTCTTCCACCGAAGTGTGGCTATGCCATTTGCTAATTTGGCCTCGCATCTTCCTCATTACTTGAGGAGGCGCCCCGTGGGTCATTTGTTTATATGCCACTGTTCGTTCCTCATCTTTGATTCACCGCGGTAAGTTTTTTTCTTTATGTCTAAGTCTTTTCTTTTATCCTTATTTTTTGCTTCCTCATTTTTTTATCGCGCTTGGGGTTCGGGGGGGGGGGGGTTCTAGACTAAATGGATCGTGTCACAACGCCAAATAAAGTTTTCAACTCTCATGTTGTCCCTTGGGCCTATGTTGGCTCGAATGAAGATGTCGACCGATGGGTGTTGATGAGAATTCCTCATCATTGTCTAAAGATGACTTGGGAAGGATTATGAGGGCTTACCATATTCCCGATTATGTTCGACTGCCTGCGGCTACCTAAGGTGGGTGAGAAGACGATACCGGGGAACTAGGTTATATTTGGTCTCACTAGAGTGTGGACTGATGTTCCCTCTACATCCTTCCCTGAGGGAGTGGTTCTCCTCGATATGAATTGCTCTGCCCAACTCCCACCAAATTCGTGGAGGACTCTGATTGGTTGTTGGGTGCTTTGGAGGTTTTTGTTGGTCGTCGCGGCGCGTGGCAGTTTTAAAAATTATTTTTTAATAAAAATCAAATCTTTTAATAAAACAAAATCGCGCAACGCTACGATAACCCAAAAAACCTTTTTATTGAAAACACTTTTCAATTAGTCATGATCTATTATAAATTTATATATTAAATTAACAACATACAAGGTTAGGAATCATATACCTCTTATAGTCTAAATCAAGGGTCCACGCAAAATCAATCGATTCTCCGTTCTCACGAAATCATTCTAATGATCAGTAGACTCTAAGATCCACATCAAGATCTTCCAAGTCAATCATCATCACACTAGGATGTGTGTGGGTACATTGAATATAACGAAGACACTTTTCTGTCTCTAGATGTACTCAACACATGAGATCTAGAGATTTTACTGAGAATGACTTTTGTGAGACGATTCTCTCAAAGAACGTGATGATGATTCTTTTAGAGATTCGATTAACTCTTAATCGTAGAAAAATCTCTCCTTAAAAATTGTGTTCTTCTCTCAACTCGTGATTGATGAACTGATTCTCTGATTTAACTGATTGAACTAGTTCATTATCTTAGGCCTTCAGAATAATATATGTATATTTTTCTGGATAACGGCGTATCAGATATTTTGGGATAATTGAAATAATGTTTAAATATAAAATTGACAATAGTAGTGGGTCCCACTACTATTGTGCACAACTGCAGTGCAACATGGCATTGTAGTGTGCTGTGAGACAACACAGTGTCGTCTGTAGCAAGGTTATCAGGATCACGATCCAGATCGCACAATCCTACAATCCTACGATCCAACAAGTTGGTAGGTGATCCGGATCGCATATATGAATTATTTTGATAGAAGATCGGGAGATTGCATGCCGCCTCACTCTTAAGATTTTTGGTAACAACATAACTTATAAATGATTACCACATCACTTGATCACTTAAAACTTAATCAATTACTTGATCAATGAGGAATCACTCTATAAAAAAAGAATAGAAATCCCGTAACAAAAAATACTTTATATCAATAACACACTGTTATTTTTTTTACATCAAACAGTAGATCAGATAAGTCTTGCCATATTCAATTGGATTAATAGTCATGGTCCATTTGCAATAGATGTGATAAAATAAGTGAAATCGGGCAAAGGAGAGGGCACATCAAAGAAAAAAAAGGAACAAGAATGTTGCCTTTGTTATCAAGGAATAAGTGATGAGTACAGTTGCTCTTACTCATGTCACTTTGGTGAAACATTTGCTTCTTTTCTGTACCTTAAGAAAGCAATGGCTTGTTCATGAGAGTTCAGTTTTCTTTTGGTTTCCCTTTTTTAGGTGTAGTAAGCTAGAGTGAAAGCAAAGTATGGTATAGGCCCCAGTCGATCAGCTATTGTCATTATATTTTTCACAAAACAAAAATATAATAGAAAAGAATCAAAACATTTGTTGGAATGACTTTTGTGGGACCAACAAGAATTTTGCTATGAAAGCAAACCTGTGTTTTATATTGATTTAATTGGGCCAAGCAAATGATCATTGATCAGAATATTATTCAATAACTTCGAGCACAAACAATGTGTAGTGAAAAAAATATTTTATGTTGCTGGAATTTATATTAATATAACTATAAACTAGGCAGATTTTTTATGTAACTATTTGGTACAAGAGAATGTTTTGAAAATCTTATATTATGTCAGATAAATTAAAAAGTTAAACTAATTGTAGAAGTAACACATAAATTTTCGCTAAATTCCATTTTGTGCTCATTTATAAGAAGTTAAAAGACCATATAAATAAATTCATTGGGCTTTTGAGCCGTTTTCTTAACCAACAAGTGATTATCTCTTATTTGTTCGAAAAAGAGAATTTAAATTTTAAATGATATTGTATGATTTATTTTAAGTTTCAAGATAAGCTTAAGTTACATAATGAATTGTTATATTTAAGATTATAACCATCACATCTAATATATAGTATATTTTTTGTGCACAAAGAAGAGATTGTGAGTGCATGATATATTGTCCAAATATGCTTTGCATGATCCTAGATTATACTTGGACTGAACTTTCAATGATTCATCAAGTGATCTTATTTTTCTAAATTAATGAACTTAATTTCGATTACATTTTCACATTATGCATTTTCACATTTTGCTGTGCATTATCTATAATGTGTGGCAGTTCAGTTGTCACTGCTGAATGAATTAGAATATATATATATATATATATAAAAGAATGAATCAATAAAAGAATATAAAGAGAGAGAGTTTAAAGTTGTAGTCACGTGACTCCACCTGTAATCACGTGCTACGCTGCCAACTTTCGTGTGCAACACGCAACAGCACACATGCACGTGAGCAGTTTAGCCTAATCTAGAGGTCATCCCCTTTACGCCTTTGCCAAAGTCTTTAAGAACTTATTTCTATAGAGAATGTATTTGAATTATTTGTAATTTTTCTTCCAAAATTATAATGTCACTTCACAAAAAAATTATAAAGAAAAAATGACACTGCAAATCACATCATTTTTTCACGATATGGATGTTGGGCTATTGCGGTCCTTAAATTACATTTTAAGCAATTTTGGCCACACAAAGTTCAGTATGTAGTAAGTTTTTTTTGTTTTTTGTTCACCAGATACGTACTGGGATTCACCAAATACGTATAAAATAATAATTCTTAGAGGGGTTCACCAATTACGTATTAGGGTTCACCAATTGCGTAGTGGGGTTCACCAAATACATATAAAAGAATAATTCTTGGAGGGGTTCATCAAATACGTACTGGGATTCACCAAATACGTATTGGAGTTCACTAACACGTAGTGTGGTTCACCAATTACGTAATGAGGTTCATCAAATACGTATAAAAGAATATTCTTGGAGGGGTTCACCAATTACGTAGTGGGGTTGACCAATTACGTAGTGAGGTTCACCGATTATGTAGTCGGGTTCACCAAATATGTACAAAATAATAATTCTTGGAGGGGTTCACCAATTACATACTGAGGTTCAATAATACATAGTGGGGTTCACCAATTACGTAGTGGGGTTCACTAAATACGTACAAAATAATAACTCTTGGAAGGGTTCACCAATTACGTAGTGGGGTTCACCAAATACATACAAAAAAATAATTATTTTGGAGGGGTTCACCAATTACATACAAAAGAATAATTTTTGGAGGGGTTCACCAATTACGTAAGGGGTTCACCGATTACGTAGCGGGGTTCACCAAATACGTACAAAAGAATAATTCTTGGAGGGGTTCATCAATTACGTAGTGGGATTCACCAATTACGTAGTGAGATTCACCAAATACGTATAAAAGAATAATTCTCGGAGGGGTTCACCAATTACGTACTAGGGTTCACCAAATACGTAGTGAGATTCACCAATTACGTAGTAGGGCTCACCAAATACGTACAAAAAAATAATTCTTAGAGGGATTCACCAATTACGTACTGGAGTTCACCAATTAGTACTGGAGTTCACCAAATACGTACAAAAGAATAATTCTTGGAGGGATTCACCACTTACGTACTCGGGTTCACCAATTACGTACAAAATAATAATTTTTGGGTGGGGTTCACCAAATACGTACAACTAATATCCATACCTAATAGGCGAATCGCCTATTTTTAGCCCCTAAACGCCATTCCGAAAGTGATAATCGCATCGTCAAAGCCAAACTCTAGTTTTATGCCTCTAATTGCCTATTTCAGTCCCCAAACGCCATGCACAAATAGGTGATCTCCAGTCTCCCTCCCAATCATCATTTTTTTTGCTCTTAATCGCCATTTATATGGCTCTAATCGCCATTCTTCACAATTTTTCTTAAAATTGATATTTTTATAATCATTCACCGTACGCCAGGGAAATCATTGATAAAAATAGAAAAAAGCTCGTTATTTGAATGCAAACATTCATGATGCTCACTTATTACGTGAAGTTAGATTGGATTAATTAATGATTCTCGATACAATTGAATACTTATTCATAAACTCGTTAAAAATTATCATTGATAATGTTGTTGTGCTTTTGTTACAAGTATAGAGCGATGAGGGTTTTCACCATATATAATTATAGGTTGTGATGTTATGATGGTCGGTAAATTCTATTTATCGGTTTGACGAACATGTATAACCCTCAAAGTCAGAATATATCTATAAATCGAATATATCCACTAAAAGTTTAAAATTGAATATTGAAATTTGAACCTTTTATTTTACAAATTATAACGCCATAAAATTTTGAGAACAACCTATTTACGTTTTAATTTATAAGCATATCAAAACCTTAAAAATTAAAAAAGATAGGAATTAAGAAAAAAAATCCAAAATTAAGACCGAAACAAATCCAGGCCTCCTAGAGCACTTGAAATAGTATTTTTTGGCCCGAAACTAAGCGGCGACGGGTTACCCATCGTACACGTAGATTTTTGAATAAACTTTGATTTGACATTTTACGGCTCAATGGTTTCACCCGAGTCAAAAGTTACACCCTCTAGAAGTTAACCTGCGCATGTCACTCTCTGATAGAGAGTATTGGGACCAAACGTCTGTGTGTCTGGAATTTAGATCTCAAACGTTATCATCAAGTCTCAAACGCCAGTCATGATATGTGATTCGCCTACCATGACTGACGGCCTGCTAGTGGCGTTTGCCCCGTGTCAGTGGGACACGAGCCAAATGGCTGTTACCATGGCTTTTGGGGCCTCAACGCTACCAGCAGGCCCCAAGCCAGTCTTGAATGGCGACTCGCCATGTAGTGATGGCGTTTAGGTCCCCATTGTGGTGTTTGGCCCTACTTATTTTGATACACTTATTTTGGTGAACCCCTCCACGAATTATTAATTTTGTACGTGAAATATTTTGGTAAACCCCTCAAGATTCCTTGGTACCCCAAATACGTAGTGGGGTTCATTTCTTCAATCAATATATAATCTTTATAGAGGTCCTCCCATTTCATCAATTGAGATATGGCCTTGAATTCTCAATTCTCGATTTGGTTCTACACTTGCCTACTTTTACATTTTAGCCAAATACACTTGACAATTTTCATATTCACTTAGTAATTTTTAACCATTTGCCATTTTTCCATTTTCACGTATTTATTTTGGGGCTTCATTTTGGGTGAACCCCAAGAATATTCTATTTTACATTTTGATGAATCCCAAGAATTTTTAACCCTTTACCACTTTTACGCACCTTTTTTGTTACTTAGTCGTACACTTAGTCATTTTTAACGCTTAACGATTATACAAATTTAGTAATTTTCATACACTTAACCGATTTAACCATTTTCACACACTTAACTATTTTCTTGCATTTAGCCATTTTTAAAACTTAGTCATTTGAACAAATTTGCTTATTTTCACACACTTAACTATTTTCAAACACTTAGCCATTTTCGCAAACTTGCTTTTGATGCACTTAACTATTGTCACACTTTGACATTTTTACAAACTTACTTTTCATGCACTTAGACATTTTTGCATACACTTAGCCATATTTACACACTTAACACTTTTCACACACTTAGTTATTTTCAAACACTTACCATTTTCATGCATATAATCATTTTCATACACTTAATCACTTTCACACATATAATAATTTTTATACACTTAGATATCTTCACACACTTAATTATTTTTAAACACTCAGTTGTTTTCACACTTAACCATTTTAATTAACTTGATCATTTTCACACACTTAATCATTTTTATATACTTGGTTGCTTTCACACTTAGTCATTTTTAAATACTTAGTCATTTTCACACATTTGACGATTTTCATATACTGAGTCATTTTCATACATTTGACGATTTTTATATACTTAGTCATTTTCACGTACTAATCTCATATGTAAATCTTTATGAAATAAACAAGCTCACCAGCATATAAAAAAATTCAATTCATATTCTTCTTTAATGAAGAATCTTATTTATTAATATCACTATATGTGAATATTCTTTTTTTTTTTACAGATCTCTTCTAAACATTTTACATTTCATAGAGCATGATACAAACTTGCTATGATACAACGTTGATACAAATATAACCTAATTTAAAACCTCCTAGTATTTTTAGTGATTGTTTTCAGCTACACCATGTGATAAAGCATCATGTTAGAGCAGCTACCTCTTTTTATCAGGGTTCACAATGGGAAGCTCTGATTAGAACCTGAAGTCAAATATCGCAAAGAAACATGTAGGATTCAAAAGGAATATGAAGCCAAATATTACAAAAACAGACAATAAAAGAAGGATGAAATAAGACACCATCCCAAGGAGTAAGATCATTTGATAACACTTTCATGTTGAATTGTTGATGTATTAAATATAATTTTATAACAAATTAAAAAAACAAGATGGTTCTAGACCTGGGAAAAAGAATATATGATTACATTAACATTGCAACAATTGATATGAAAATATGTAACATTAAATTGACGATCTCATTAGTTACTTACAAGAAGCCAATGAAACCACCCGATGCCTTCTTCATGTTAAAATTTGTGTTAGCAATCTGAAATACATGTTAGTATAATCAAATTTATCCCTGTGACAATGTCTTCTTATCATGATTATTCATGATATTAATTTATAATGGATTGAGTATCATCTAGTAAGAATGTTTAAGGTCCCAGGTACCATTCAGTTGATGTTCATAATGTTATTTCTTATATACATCCACCCAATATTATATTGTCATAAACTGAAAGAGAAGAATCAACTTTTCTATAAATAACTCACATCTAATTCAGATTAACTGGTCAGTATAAAGCATACTCTTTCAGTCTGACTCAGAAAATAACTTACATCTAATCAGCGCAAAGCATAATCATTATCATTTTTCAATCTAACTTAGAAATAACTTACATCTAATCAGTACAAAGTAGGTTCATCATCTAATAATGTCCATAAACTAGTCCGTACAAAAAAACAACTGAATAATTTTAAATCCACAATTATATAAATTATAGAGCAGAACTACATTTTGGAAAAGAAAATAAAGAATTAGTCAATTAGACAATGATCTCATAAAAATTACTAATTTAACATGTAAACATGAATCTATATGTTTAGGTCACTAAAACACACACACACACACACACTATGTAAACAAGAATCATTTTACCATGGTCCTATAGAACTGAGAGATATTTTACAATTTGACTCACTGCTGATCCATAAAAAAAAGACAAAAAACTTGGCCTCGTTACTTAGTCGCCATGAATCAAGAATCACACCTCGTGCAACCTTAAACTTTCAAAAATAAAAGAATTTATCTACCCATTAAACAACATGATCACAACTCCAACCTTCTACCAAAAGTCAATACATATCATTTAAACATATGACATATTATCGGGTATGATGGCACACACAATCCAACCCATAATTTATGTATCACTTTGAGGAAGAAAGTTATTTTAAATATGAATCTATAGGTGATGTTTTTTCATAAGCACAATTACTGAATAGCTAACTGTGTTATGCTTCAGCTATTTTTTCTAAGACACAACTAACAGTAATTTTAAAAAAAGCTCCAGCAATGTCAAACTGACCCTATAACTTTTTCACTGCCAACAAAATAAGCTAAACAATCTTAAGCAGAGAAACTAAACAGGAATAGACAACATAAAAGATTACAACTACCAACTAAACAAGCTAAACAAACTTAAACATAGAAGGATCTAAGTACAAAAGTTGTTTGGTTGATTTTGAGTACAATCCAGGTCACCGCTTAAATAACGATGAAAATAGAAAAAAAATCTCAGATATAACTTAGATGATGATTATGCAGAGAAAAATTTCTTGTACAGGACAAAGAGAGAAAGTAAAAAGGAGAGTGGAAAGCAAAGCACGATTACCTTATAGACGGAGAGAGACCACGAAAGAGAGAGAGCATGACAGAGAGAGAGCACGATTAAGAGCGACATATATATATATATATATATATATATATATATATATAGAGAGAGAGAGAGAGAGAGAGAGAGAGCATGGCTGAGAGAGCAACGATGAGAGAGAGCAGACATAGAGTGTGAGCACGACTAAGAGAGAGCACCGACGAGAGAGAGCACCGACGAGAGAGAGCAGACAGAAATCTAGACGACAAGCAGAGAGAGCCTGATATTTGGGGCTGAAAATTGCGTGCCCTAGACTAAGTTTGGTGAAGGCCAAATGAAGAATGAGGTTTCGAAGGAAGGAGAAACCTTTCGAAAGAAGCTTGGGTGAAAATGAGATTTGCCAAAAAATTGGTAAAAGCTTCTCAAAGAAGCTTGGGATGAAAATATAATTTTAAAAAAATTTATGAATCTTCTAAAGGAAGATTGGAGTGAAAATCAATTTTTTTTAAACTTTGGTGAAGCTTTTCAAAGAATATTGGAGTAAAAATGAAATTTAATAAGAAAAAATTCGATGAAACTACCTGCAACTTGTACCTCCGGTCACAAAGGGATTTAATCTAACGGTTAAGATGAGCCTGGCTAGATCTTACGGTTAGAATTAATCCCAGTATCAATGCCGAGAATAGTTTCCCGGCATTGGAGAGGACCCATAAATGAGACTTAAGTTAACAATCAATTTTAGACTATACTATTTTAACTATTTTTTTAATTTTCTTTAAACTCAAAATTAAGCATATAAATTCATATGAATAATTTTTCAACCATTTGTCTAAATTATAACCTTCATAGACATTTTCTCCTAAGCATCGCTATCTAAAGTAAATTTTTGAGAGAGATTATAAATAAATGATAAGTTTATCAAATTATTTATTTAACTAATTATTTTAGATAACATGAAAGTTGATAAAAATCTCATATATATATATATATATATAATGAATATAATATTAATTTACATGATTATACACACATGCACATATGCGTATGCACTCAATAGAATCTATATTAAACAAAGTATAAATAATGCATAACTGCAAATCTATTTAGATTAACCTCTTTACTATCCTAATGATTGTTTTTTTAATAAAATGAACTTTTACATACTACTGAATGCTGCTCATTTTATTCTTTATTTGATAGTAATTGGCGAATCTGTACAATGCACGTGTGAACTTTCTAGTAAGAAATAACGACAGGACAGTAAAACGTAATTTGAAAAGATGATCGATCCCACGGATTTGAAGCATGAAGGGCCAGATTGACCTTTTAATAAATTACATTACATGAGATCGATTAAATTTTATCCAAAAAAAAAATCCCTTCGCACATGGCCTCTGGCGCGTCCCTGTCATCTCTTTTATCATCGAGTAGCACAAACCTCCTGGCTCCTTGTATTTGCTTCCCTATTTCGTATATCTAACTGACATTGTAATTCACGACCTTGCTAAACCTCAGCCGCGCGATCCAAATAATCTATAGAAAGTCAAGAAACAAAACTAGAGTGTATGTGTGAAGAGCCGTACGGGATTCCTGTCGAGTTAGATTTTTAAGTTTTTAGTTTCGCTCTTCAAAATTCAAATTCCCACTTAAACCTAACGTCGTAATCACACCCTCCATCAATTCCTTCACACTCCTGAACGCCGTGATAACGCCCGTCACTTTCCCTATTATAAAATCCTTCGTCTTCCCCAAACATATCCCAACTCACAACCTTTCACAGTCTGCAACTCTAACTCTTAAATACTAACCCCTTCTCCTTCAATCTAAACAATCTTTTGCTAGTTGCACCTTTCATCTAGGGGACAAGATGCGTGAGATTCTTCACATCCAAGGTGGCCAATGTGGGAACCAAATCGGAGCAAAGTTCTGGGAAGTGGTCTGCGCTGAACACGGCATTGACTCAACAGGTAGGTATCAAGGCGACAACGATCTGCAACTCGAGCGTGTGAATGTCTACTACAACGAAGCCAGTTGCGGGCGATTTGTCCCACGCGCCGTCCTCATGGATCTAGAGCCGGGAACCATGGACAGTGTCAGATCTGGACCGTACGGCCAAATTTTCCGACCTGATAACTTCGTGTTTGGACAGTCTGGTGCCGGTAACAACTGGGCCAAGGGTCACTATACTGAAGGTGCCGAGTTGATTGACTCTGTGCTCGATGTTGTGAGGAAGGAGGCTGAGAACTGTGACTGCTTGCAAGGTATACTTTCTGAGGCTGTTTCTTTTAAAGTTTGTTTCCAACGTATGTGTTTTCTGTTTTTGTTTCAATTACTTATCTCTCATTTCATTCCTAGACTTTTTTTAATGATAATGCTTTAGAGAATTATTACTTAGTTTTCCATTATGTTTAAAACTATTCGTGTGGTGACTGCTGATAAGTATCATTGGGCTTGAAGCATAAAAATATTTTGAACTGGAGTGTCTTCGTTATCTTGATTTACTCACTTTTCCTTGTTAATGTATGATAGATAATTGCCTACTTTTTGAATTTTCATTTTGTTGATGCGAACATGGATTTGAATAATCGATACCAGATGGGCTTTATAATGTAATTATCTTGATTATTGTGGTTCTTTGTTCGATGTTGAGAAATGACTCGTCAAAGTCCTCTCATGATCGGATCTTACTACTGATGCAATGTTATCAAAGAAGAAGTGCTTCATATGATCACACGATTTATGACATGCCTTCGTTTGCGAAATGCTTTACATCATCTTGCTCAATTTACACATGAATTTCTAAGATCATTTATACTTTTTTCCTTTTCATAATTGGATATCTAGGATTGAAATTCGTCCCCAAAAATTTTCAGGTTTTCAGGTTTGCCACTCACTGGGAGGTGGAACTGGGTCAGGCATGGGGACCCTTCTTATTTCCAAAATCAGAGAAGAATATCCCGACAGAATGATGCTTACTTTCTCCGTGTTTCCATCCCCCAAGGTCTCTGACACTGTTGTTGAACCATACAACGCAACTCTTTCTGTTCACCAGCTTGTTGAGAATGCAGATGAGTGTATGGTTTTGGACAATGAAGCTCTCTATGACATTTGCTTCCGTACTCTAAAACTCACCACTCCAAGCTGTGAGTTATCCGTCCATTTTAATTTGTTATAGCCTTCGTTCATTTGGCTAAAAGTAATATTATACAGAATATATAAAAGAAATCTTCTGACACCTTATGATCAAGTTTGAGCATTCAAATTTTAGTTCATTGTCTTAAATATATCTTTTGCTTGTGTGCTTTTTGTGAGGAGGTTCAATTTTATTGATATTTCAAGAGTTATCAGTTGTTGGGTTGAATTTATCAGTTGTTGTCTTAAATATATCTTTTGCTTGTGTGGATTCAAATTTTAGTTCATTGTCTTAAATATATCTTTTGCTTGTGTGCTTTTTGTGAGGAGGTTCAATTTTATTGATATTTCAAGAATTATCAGTTGTTGGGTTGAATTCTTTACGTTTGTCGGAGGACAGGTTTGTATTATTTGTGTAGTTTTTTTTATCCTCAGGGACACAGATGGTTCCTGGGTATGTAAAGTGGGAAATTGGTGTGAGTTTTTAATGATTAAGTCAACTAAATTTCCCTGGTTGATTGCTTCCTCGTTAGTGGATCGATTTGTGTAATCTTCTTGACTTTTCAGCACACTTAGATGATTATTTTGCATATGTATCTTTGGTACTTCAAGGTAGTCTGGGCTGGGACTTAGTCGAATCTTTGTTCTAGTCTTTGTACGCTTCAGAGTTCTCAAATGACAGGTCTATTAGTCTTGACATACTTGATTATATACTAATACTTTAAGTTGTTCCATCACTTATTCTTGAAAGTCTTCATAAGCTGACCAGTGTTTTTTTGTTTTGTTTTTTAATGCAGTTGGTGATCTGAATCACTTAATCTCTGCTACCATGAGTGGAGTAACTTGTTGTCTTCGCTTCCCTGGTCAGCTCAACTCTGATCTCCGGAAACTTGCTGTTAATCTCATTCCATTCCCAAGATTGCATTTCTTTATGGTTGGGTTTGCTCCTCTTACATCCCGTGGATCCCAGCAGTACCGAGCCCTCACTGTACCAGAACTCACTCAACAGATGTGGGATGCAAAGAACATGATGTGTGCAGCTGATCCTCGCCATGGGCGTTATTTGACTGCATCAGCCATGTTCCGCGGCAAGATGAGCACCAAGGAAGTTGATGAGCAGATGATTAATGTACAAAATAAGAATTCATCCTACTTTGTTGAATGGATCCCCAACAACGTAAAGTCAACTGTTTGTGATATTCCTCCAACTGGTCTAAAGATGGCATCAACCTTCATTGGAAACTCTACCTCAATTCAGGAAATGTTTAGAAGGGTGAGTGAGCAGTTCACCGCTATGTTCCGTAGAAAGGCTTTCTTGCATTGGTATACAGGAGAGGGGATGGACGAAATGGAGTTCACTGAGGCTGAAAGCAACATGAATGATCTTGTTTCTGAGTACCAGCAATACCAAGATGCAACCGCAGAGGAGGATGGTTATGATTATGAAGATGAGGAAGAAGCTCAGGAGGAGGTTTAAGCTGCTCCTATCTGAATTGTGTTGCACTTATGTGTGGTGTTTAAATGTTTTTTTTTCTTTTTATCATCCTACCTGAATACCTTATTTGGGGTTTGTGTTGGTTCGATATGCAGCTTTGTCTAAGTGTCCCTTTTCTTGTTTTAGTTTAGGTAGTAGTAATAGTAGTGTGCTTACTTTTATCGATGATGACGACGTGAGTATTGTATCAGGGATCACTTGCAATGATGGAATACCTTTGGTGAAATTCGATTCGTTGAAATTTGCATAGTCAATTTGGGAGGAATACATTGTGTTGCTCCTATAAAACCGAAAGGTGGTTAGTTTGGAAAAGTTGTCTTTTGGACAAACTTGTTTGTGAAGGAATGTGGAACTGGAAGATTCGTATGGCGTGAAAATTACAACTCTTGTGACAGGGGTTTCCATTCTTGTATGTCAACCCAAGACGCTTGTCGTTGGAGAGAGAGATGCACATGTAAATGTTCCATCTTATAATGTATTCCTCTGTCAGAAGCACTCGATTTACAGCTTGTAAAGTGCAAGGACCATTAGCCCAACCTACTCAATAATTCTCTGCAACATATGAATTACGCTTCAAGACGCTTGTCGTTGAGATCGGAGTAAGGAAATGATCAAACCTTACATATTAGCTGTGAATCGAGAGTAACTTATTATGCAAACTCTATTAGAACTTTCGATAAAAAGGAAAAAAAACACCTCTTAGAACACTTCTGAAACCCGATGATATTATGATACAGTTGCAAAAGTTAATAATACGACTCAATTACCTTATCTTAGGTTCAACAACATTTACTGCTGAAATTTCTTCGGATAAATATGGGAGAATCAAATTAGCAAATAGCTTGATATTACAACCAAAAAGAGAGGCTGCCAAACAAGAGTTAAACCAGACTACTACTACCATTAGTTAGAGAGAAAGCCCAACACATTACGCACTTCGAACTAGAAGTCGAAGTGACTCCTCTGAAAAACTTAAACATGTCCTCCAGTGATTCAGATTAGACTTTCAACCAGAAGGAAGGTGGGTGTCTCTTTATTATCCGACATGTGGTTGAATCAAATGTTAACATGCCATTTCATTTGTACAATACAACTCATTGTTTGATTTACCATATTATATTGAGGTAGGACACAAAAATGGCGCCTCTTTAATTGTTTGGTTTGTCAAATATAGTATCTTTCCTATCCAAAATGGACGTTTCCTTTATTTTTTCTTCTCACACTATCCATAGACTAATTTGAACCATTGGATATTCATGTTCATCCTTGATCAACATTGAACTTAGATATGAATAATTATGTATTGCAGATTGTCAGATAAGATTAAACTCAATTAAAAATGATCGGTTAAGGTTTGCGTGATTTAGGTTTTAATATATTTGATAGGTTGTGAAATTTTTGATGTGTAGAGATTTTAGAGAAATTTCTATTTATATGATGAGCTAGAATAGAAATATCAAAAGATAATAGATATGTTATCTATAATTGATTATGATCCACATGTCACATTATTAGATGTAACCATTCTAATCTTTCTAATATCCTGTCATTAGAGAGAAAAAAAGTGACTTAATCAAATGAGACTTTCTTGTAGAAAATCTTGTAGATCTGGAAGTCCAGCCACTCAACCTTAAATTACGATCTACTGTCATGAATTCAGGCATGCTTTCGCTTTAACAATTATTTGATTCTTGATGTATTCAACATGAATTCTTAAAATTTTAAGATACGATTTTTATACCGATAAATATTTTATCTAATAAGTGATATCAGAGTCATTCGTATTGAATTATTGAGAATCAATTTTTTTAAATTAAGATGCATGATTATACGCATTTGTATGTTTATTTTTAGAGTTCTTGAATTTGATAATTGTTTGATAAATTATTAGATTCAAGAACAAATGTTTTTTGATATAACTTAAATATTTTGTTAAATTCGGACCACCGGCCAGCAATGGTGGTAGACGGTAACTAACTGGTGACCAGCGCGACGGTCTAGCCGCGCCGACAAGGAAAGCCACAGCAGTAAGGAAAGCTGTGATCAGATGGCCGCGGCAGTAGGGAGAGTTGCGACCGTCTGGCCGCAATGATAACGAACGTTGCGGCCAAATGGTCACGATGGCAAGCAGTGCGGCGGCCGTCTGGCCGCGACAATATTGGTCGCCAGTCTATTGTAAGGTGAAAAACCTAGGGTGAAGGGTTTGACATATACACGCGTCAATTGACTCGTGAATAGAGACAAGTTGTGGGCCAAGTCGGCCAACAGCTGAAATTTAATAAAAAAAAGCCCGCAGCACACAGTGGAGGGTTGGGGACTTCTCCGGCCCTTCAAAGGTAGATGATGCGGGCTAAGCCCGCATCACATGGTGGGGTTGGGCCCCAGCCCTTTCCTCATTATTTCATTAAAAAAATTACTGTTTTAATTGTTAAATTAATTTGATTTTTACGGACTGTTTAATTAGATCATTTTTTTAAAGCTCCAAAAATTAATTATTTATCAACTAATTTAAAAATTAATTACGGTATAATTTTTAAATGTGAACATTAGTATGATATATATAAATATTGAGATGAATTAATTGAAACAACATGTCGCCAAAGTGACATCTCTGGTAAAAATTAATTATCTTAAAATATAAAATGTTAAGTGTGGGTAACTTATGTGAATACTTACCGGCCCAAATGAAGGTAAATATTTGACAGAATTACATGTGCTTATGTGGTAATAAATATGTGATGATTATTCAATTTTTTGCATATTGACAATAAATCGGCTCAGATAAAGGTTTCTTGTTCGATATGTTCTTTATCATCAGTGTTTAATTACTACACCAAGTTATCACATACAAAAGAATATTTTTGGCTAAAATCAAATTATTAATGGAGTGCCCAATGTCTTGAGATGTGTTTTACTTTTGTTTGGATTTATTATTGTTTTCGGGATTTATGTGAGCTTATTTTGTTTCTTGTTCTCTGTTAAACTATTATTCCTACTATTATCACGACCAACATCAATTCAATTACGGTTCTAAATGGCTCAAACTCCAAGTCTTGAAAAGATAATCTCTTGATAGTTCTTGGAGTCATGAATTTCGACCTTGTGTTAATGACTTATTCTCCTTCACCTCCTACGAATAAGAGTACCTCTGATGAAAAGAGAGATATGAAAAGGTGAGAAAAATCAAATTGCATGTGTATGCTGATCATGAAGGTCATTCTAGAAGTATTCAATGTCACTTTATATCTGAAAAGATGACTACTGCTAAGGATTTTCTTATAAATATTGAAAAAAGTTTGTCAAGAACGAAAATGCAAAAATTGGTATGCTCTTGGCAGATCTAATTTCAATGAGGTGTAAAGGTAAATATAATATCATGGTGTACATCATGGAAATGTCTCATATTAATTCAAGGTTGAAAGCACTTAGGGTTGAAATCTCTGAGAACTTGCTCGTGTATCTGGTTTTGGTATTCCTTCTAGAACAATTTAGTCAGTTTAAGGTGAGCTATAACATATCATAAAGAGACTTGATCTTTGAATGAGCTCATTTTACACTGTGTTTAGGAAGAGAAAATGATGAAACATGATGAGATAGAGAGTACTTAGGCCTATACTTCTAAGGATAAGGGCAAGGGAAAGAAAAGGAAGAAGGATAAGGAAGCTGCAAATACAGCACCACATAAGAAACAACAAAAGAAATCTGTTGACCCGAATGACAATGGTTGTTACGTTTGTAGAGCTGAAAGGCATAGGAAGAAGCAATGCACTAACTATCACGCTTGGCGTGCTAAGAAAAGTATGCTTCTTAATTTAGTTCGTTCTGAGGTTAATTTAAGTACGGTTCCTAGAGACACGTGGTAGATAGATTCTGTGCAACAACTCACATCAGTGTGTCTATGTAGGGTTACCTGAATTGCGAAAGCCAAATGATGCTGAAAGATACATCTATGTGGGCAATGAGAAGATAGTTGATGTTGAATCAATGAAAAAAAAATAGATTATTATTAAAGACAGAATTTTATTTAGATATTGATTAAACTTTTATTATACCTCTTTTAGACGAAATTTGATTTCTGATACTGTTTTGGACAAAGCTGGGTTATGTTTGTTCTTTTGAAGATGAAAAATTTGGTTTGTTTCGTGATTTAATTTTGGTTGATTCTGGTTTTTTATCAGGTCTCGATAATATTTATATAGTTGATACAATTCTTCATTTAATGAATCCCTGCAATTAAGTACATGGGGTACTAAAAGAAAATCAGTGAGAATTCAGCTGCGTTATGGACAAAAGATTAGGTCATATCTCCAGATGGAGAATAGAAAGACTTGTGTCAGACGAAATTCTCAGTCTCTTAGATTTCACATATTTTGATGTTTGTGTTAATTGAATAAAGGGTAAACAAACCGATAAAAGGAGATTTGAAGCCAACATGACACAAAACATCTTAAAACTTATACATACATATATTTGTCGGCCGTCCCTTCAGTTGCTTGGAATGGTTAACAATACTTTATATCACGATGATTTCTCTAGATATGGCTATATCTCATCCATGAAAGTCATAGTCGTCATTGGGCGTGTTCAAAAATTTTAAAGCTAAAGTTGAAAACCAACACAACAAAAGGATCTAAAGCACCATATCTGACCGTGGTGGTAAGTACTATGACATATATGATGGTTAATGTGAACAATGTCCAAGACCGTTTATTAAATTCCTAGAGAAATGCAGTATCGCCTCATAGTACATTATGACAGGTTTGCCTACTATGAATAGTGTTGCTGAAAGACGAAACGGAACACTTAAGAACATGGTCAAAAGTATGATTAGTCATTCTACCTTACCAGAATCACTTTGGGGTGAAGCACTCAAGACTGTAACATATATCCTTAACAGAGTTCCAATAAAAGTGACGACCAATAACTTCATATGAGCTTTAGATCAACAATATATCTAGTATAAAGAATTTACATGTTTAGGGATATTCAGTTGAGATAAGGCCTTATAAGTCTAATGAAAAGAAACTAGACTTAAAGATGGTGAGTTGTTATTTTGTTGGATCTTTTAAAATATCCAAAGGGTACACGTTTTACGTTGGCATTAGCTTGAATAATAACTTAATAGAGAATAATTAACCAAGCTGCAAGCTCACATGAATCCCAAATAACAGTAAGAAAGTCAAATAAAAGTAAACCCCATCTCAAGACATCGGGCAATCCATTAATATTATGACTTTGGCTAAAAATATTAACTTGTAAATGATGTCTTGGTATAGTAATCACACGTTGGTGATAAATGATATGTCAAACAAGAAACCTTCCTTTTGGGCCGATTTATTGTTTATATGTAAGACCGAATAATCATCACGCATTTATTACCACAGAAGCGCATGTAATTCTGTCAAATAATTATCTTCTTTTGAGCCGATAATATTCACATAAGTTACACGCACACATAACCTTTTATATTTCAAGATAAACCAATTTTTACAAGAGATGTCAATTTGGTAACATGTTGCTTCAACGAATTCAACTTAAAATATATATAACACACTAATGTTTGAATTTAAAATTGTACCGAATTCAAACCTTAAATTAATTGATCAACAATTAATTTAACGATCCTTAGAATTTTTTTTTTGAAATTATTTAAACAAAAAAACTGAAAATAATCAAAACAATCCATTTGATAATCCTTAAAAAATTATTTTGAAATTATTATATCCGAAAAACCCAAAAAATAATACAAAAATATATTTTGAAAATTCTTAAATTAAAAAATTAATTTTACGATACTTAAAAGCTAATTTAAAAATTGATTCATAAAATTAATCATAAATTAATTTAAATAATTAAAAAAATAATTAAACAGAAGAAAAGAGGAGGGGTTAGAAAACCCCAACCCCTTTCTTTGTGCTGTCAGCTAAGCCCACAACATCATCCATGTGCTGCAGGCATAACCCTCAGCATCTCTGAATGCTATGGGTCAATGACCCACATCCAATTTTTTTTAAACTGTACACGAGTCGAATCAACCCGACTCGTGTCAAACCCTAGGGTTCCACCTAAGGGGCTGGCGTCCATGGCCGCCAACTCTTAACAGCCGCGGCTTTCTCCTTTAGACAGTCGCGGCCAAGGCCGTTGCTTTCTCCTTTAGACAATCGCGACCGAGGTCGTGACTTCCCTTAGTCACCGCGGCCTGACTGCCGCAGCCTCCCCTTGCCAGTGCGGTCAAACCGCCGCGCCGATCATCTTCCACCGGCAACAGTGAGACCACCTGCCGGTTGTTCCAAAACCAAACAAAAATACCGTAAAAAAATTGTTCTCAAATCTAATACATCGTGAAACAATTATTAAATTCAAGGATACCGGAATGTAAACACAAAAACACCTATAGTCATGGATCTAGAACCTAATAGATTGATTTTCAATGATTCAACATGAGTCGCTCTGATACCACTTGATAAATTCAAAATCTATTTTGGTAGAAACCGTATCTTAATAAAACTCAAGATCTCATGTTGAACACACCAATAATGAAATCAATATAGAGCAGAAGCGTACTTGAATTTATGACGAAATATCGTTGTTTAGAACTGAGTGGTTGACATTGCAGATCTACACGATTCTGTATTTGAGAGTCTCATTTGATAAAGCCTCTCAGTTTTCTTTCTAATGATGAGATATAATGAGAATAGAATAGTTTTCCGTTATTGTGTGACCTAGGGACCATAACTAGTTATAGATGATATATCTTTTTATATTTTTATTTTAGCCCATCATAAAAATAGAAATTACTTTAAAATCTCGACACATTAATAGGTCCACAACCTATCAGATACATTAAAACTCCAATTATCTAAACCTTAGTAGATCACTTTTTAATTGAGTTTAATTTTATTTGACAGTCAGCAACACATAATTATTTTACACATAAGTCTAATGTTAGATTAAAAATCTAACAGTTGAATTAGAAACAACTCCTAGGATACCTTTTCTTTTGGCCAAGGAACATTACTTCTTGTTTACTGATTGTTGAGAGAAAGCTTTGAAGTGTTTAGACTCTGACAATTTTCGATCATGTAACATTATAACTATTATGAATTACAAATTTCGATCATCTTTCCCTATTTTTTGGGTTTTCAGAGTAATAGTTTCTTAAAAAAAATTATGTAATTCATTGGTGCTTATATTGATTTGCTGTGGTCATAAAATAGTTGTACTCATATTCCTCAATTTCCTTTTCTACAGGTATTATGTCTTAACAGCAAGTGATTTGGAGGAATGATACCAAAACCCAGAGTCTTTACATCATGAGCAAGATATGGTTAAATGGACAGATAAATTAAGGCCTTGTGCTTAAGCTTTACATATTGTATGAAAATGATAGTCAGGTATGTGGCATCTAATCTTATTTCAAATTCTTTAAAGAATTTGTGTGCTAATTGGTCTTAATTGTTGAGTATATTAGTCTTTAATTTGGCAATTTAAATTTGAAAATTATGATTGTTTTAACTCTTCACTCTGTTGATGACGGACACTTAAATTGAACTATTTATTATAATGTGTTCATATTTCTTTTATCATGGATAAAAATTGGATTGAAAATGATGCAAACACAAAATCATTCGTTGACACAATTCCCAAGCGGTGATATAGTATGATGCTTAAGGAATATATGCTTTGCATAATTATAAATTATGTTTATTCCAACACTAACATTAATTTTATTTATTTGTATATCTTAATAGGATTTTGGAACTCCCCCAACATCGTGATTGTTCATTCCACGACGAATTTAAGATATTACTTTTGCTTTTGTATTTTCAGACCATATTATCATTGCCTAAATTTTTGAATTGAATTATGTTATAACTTTGAATGGATACTTATATTTATATTTGATGTAACATGAATTGAATTTAGATATATTATATTTTGAAATTATTTCTATTTGTAGAATTTAATTTCATAAAAATGAATAGATTCTAGATCTGTATCACAGAATGTTTTGTGAAACATGTAGTTTTAAAATATTATGTGATGTTTGAAAAACAAAAAAAAGTTAGATTAAATTTTAAGTTATTGGCAGCGATTTTCTTCATCAATACCGCCGGTAAAAGCCTCACAAAAATATTCTACGTTTGCCGACGGTTAAGAACCGTTAGGATTGGTCAAAAGAAACCACCGGTACATTTTGATATTACCGGCGGTTCCTTCGGTGCTTACTAAAATTGTCGTTAAAACTTTTGCGACGGTTTAAAAACCGCCGTAGAACTTTTTGCCGGTGGTTAACCGCCGGTGTATCCCTCGAAAAGCGCCGCAACTAGGTTATTTTTTGTAGTGGTATGATTTCATTTCACTAAGATTTTCGAAATAAGTATGTTAAGATCACATAACATGAAATTTTCATGCTACACATTCACATCATAATCCATGTCATTCACTTGTATTGACATACGTGATTATTGATGAGTTGAGTTATGATTGATGTAGCGAAGACCACTTTGATCCTATGTTGGTATGATTGATGGACCATATTGGTTATAGATACATTTCGGTAATGACAACAAAGTTGAGCTCGTTCCGTTATTTTTGCAAAGCATAATTATAAGGTTACACATATAGTCCGAGTGAGAGATTGGTGGATCCTTAATCCAACTTTAGACTTATATGTGAATAATTATGTGTTACAGATTGTCAAATAATGTTAAATTCAATTAAAAGCGATCGGCTAAGGTTTGAGTAATTTGAGTTTTAATGTATCTGATATGTTGTGGATATTTTGATGTATAGACACTTTAGACTAGTTTCTATTTTTATGATGAGTTAAAATATAAATATTAAAAGATAACAGATATGTTATCTATAAGTGGTTATAGTTTCCAGGTCACACAATTAAGTGTAACCATTTTATTTTTCATAATATCTCATCGTTAGAGAGAAAACAGAGAGACTTAATCAAAAGAGTCTATCTCATAAAAATCGTGTAAATCTGCAAGGCCAACCACTCGGCTCGAAATTGTGATCTATTGACATGGATTCAAGTACACTTCTGCTTTAACAGTTATTTGATTTTTGGTGTGTTCAACATAAATTCTTGAGGTTTTAAGATACAATTTATACCGATAATGATTTTATCTAACAATTCAATCCAATGGTCACACTACATATTAAATCACTCAAGAAAAGATATTTCATCAAATAGCAAGATGATCTGAGCCTTTAAAATATCAAATGAAGGGCTGAGATTTAAAACAAGGATGGCCAAGGAGAGAAATAACAATGATAATAAACTAATGAAGTGTATAGCATTTATATTCTTTTCTCAATAGCATGTCTGTAATCTAGCCACACAGTAACTAATTTTAAGCAATATCATCTAGGATCTTACCACTCAAGCCTGGTATACTAAGCCAACTTTGGTGCAGATCCATTTATTCTTGTAATCAAACAAGCAAAATAAAAACAATAATAAGAAGCTTTTCTTTTTATTGTTATTACTTCTTTTAGTTTTGCAGGAGATTGGTTTAAGGTGACAGCACTGGTGCAACTGCAGGTGAAGTAGTACTGATCAATTTGAGAGAACTGAACGGGGCAGGTGCAACAAAGCCAGAGCTGCGAATCTCAGACATTTCCCTTCGATACTTTACCTCCTTCTGCTTCACATAATTTCGGAAGAAACACACCTATCACACAACACAACAAGAAAAAAAAGTTAATTACATTAATGAAAAAATCACTAATGCTACCGTATATATAACGTCATGATGCTCAGCACTTTATGTTGTGATGAAAGACGATAGCATATATCATACACTTACATCATAATTGAAAATTCATTTTTTTCTTTATTATTTTACATTTTATGCATGATTTGAGACAATGTACTGTAATCATGAGCACGATGGCACTACACGTTTCGTAGACTACCATGTACATTTGATAGCGATGGAGAACGTCTGACGAAATATAATGTCAACTGATAATGATTTTTTGCACTCTGATAGTATATAACCATTTTTTTAAAGATACCTTCTCCAGCAGCAAGGTTGAAGAAAAGGTCAACAATGTTGGGGCAGTTGAAGTAGCAGAGAGGGGAGCAAAGTTGATGTCTGAAGTGAGTATCCAATAGAGAATCAGAAGAGATACCAAGTGTTTTCCTCTCAACTCCACAAGCATTGATGCATTGGTCTGTTTCAACCCAATTCTTTAGTCTATCAGCTTCTATCTCTGAAGTACCACATGTGTATGCTTCTTCTCCTGACCTTTTCACATTCTTCTCTAATACACATCTGTTTCCTGTGTCTGACACTGCATACGCACATGTTTCTTTGTCTAGATTCTCACACACCAATCCTCCTGCCAATAAAACGACACACATATGATGTCACGTCGTGTGTTTTGGTGTTAGTTAAAATATTATATGTCATTAATTTCTATATTACTTTCCTTTTTCTTTATAACAAAAAATGATCATTCTAATTAGCCAAAACAAGATTATTCTTATGAATAATGTGATTATTTATGTAACAAATATATCCGAAGACGCTAGTTTATTCCATTGTTGAAAAAAGCATAGTATATAAATCAAAAGTTGAGAAAAAAGAAATTATATATGTTTATTAGTTTAGTCTACCAATTTCATTTTGTAACTAATAAAAACAAAATAAATTGCTAGACACATACCTAGAGCACATTGGACTCCAACAACCAGTGCTAAAGCCAGGATAGCTAAGGTCTTCTTGAAGCACAAATCAGAACCCATTTTGCCAAAAAAAAATCTCAAATTAAATAATTAAGAGCTTAATTGAGGATGAACTAATTTGTGCTTCTCTTAGGAAGGAGGAAATAGCAATGTGCAGAGGTTTTGGGAGGCTGTGATGGGATTTTATAGTTGGGTCAATGAGGGACATTTATTGGGAAACTAACAAAGGAGATGCCAATTTTTCAAAGTTAAAAATTCAAAAAGAGGAATAGCTTGCGAACCAAAAGAAAATTGACTTGTTCAAGAAGACTATTGATGAATCTAAGTAAAAGTTAGAGTTTAGGTCAATGATATTGGGCCCATTATCAATGGCTAGCCGATGACTGTAACGACCTTGTCATATCACATATTCTTATGATGTAACTTTTTTGTTCACATTCTAGATAGATAGAGTGGATATAGATCCCCTCTCCTATTAGATGTCCACAGAAATAGTTATGTTCATGAAATAATGATTGTTTATGTAAAAATAGGTGACCACGATTATCTCAACACATATTGAGGTGATAAGACATATTTTTAATATTTTTTATTTTATTATTTTACTTTTATCTTTTTCTTAAATTAAATCTTAGGCATTCATTTTTGAAATGGAATACCCATTTAGAAAAGAAAAAAATGAATTATTATTTTTAATATTTTTTATTAATTTGATTAGAACAGTCAAAAGTTGATAATGTGTTTTAGAGTTTTAGACAATTGTTCTTTTGCCTTTCCAGATTAGTTGAGGAACATATAGATGTTTGTTATAAGTGGTATCACTAGTTTATGTGGGTCACATAATCTGGAAAAAAATTTCTCGTATCTTGTAAACATGAGAGGTTATGTGTGTGATATTCATATCATTAGTTATAGCGCATAATCAGATCAATAATGTGCTCTAATGTATTTAATTGTTATTCCATTCAAGCTATAAATAGGTCCCTTTATCATTATGACAAAATAAAATTAGTTGATTTGTCAATGGTTACACCGAACTTTATTTAAAACAAAATACTTGTTGTTTTCTAAAAATTAATCAAACTATACATTATAATTTAGGCAGTAAGAGTCAGAACACATTTCTTTGAAGTAGAGTGACTTAATCAATCTTGGTCATATTGGTAAATAAAATGATATCATAATTTTGTTAATAAATTATGAATGGGCATAAATCTGCTATCTGAAACGTCAATAGGAAAAGACCAATCAGAAGAGGGCACGAAGATAGATGATCTGGCCATCTGAAAAAAGAAGTAAAAACCATTGATTTAATTAGACATGTAATATCAATTCATTTGTTGTTATTGATAAATTAAACCTGATCAAATATTCTGATAATTATCTTCTTAGCAGAAATAGATACTTAATTAGATTTTATGTGATCATTTGAAGGCCTATAACTAGATGTCAATTGTAACCCCAAATGGCTGCAAAAACCCTGTTAATCAGCCTGCATAGTCCACTAGAGTACAAGACATGACCCAGACCATTCTAACGGGAATGTGGGGCATGGAGAATTGAAATAGTGAAGTATTATGTAATGCATGGTAAAATGTGCAAAAGCAAATTATTGCGTTACAACGGGATGTAGCGAGAACCAGAGAGGAGGTGAGTCAAAGGACCGTAGCTGGAGAACGGGAAAATGAGAACTTGTGAGATGAAGAATGGAGAGAACAGGTTCCTAGGCAGCCAAATTCAGATGTGAGTCAAAATATCAATCGAGATGAATCGAAAGTCAATTCTCGTGACTACGGGAAAGAGGTGAGGGGTGAGAATGGTCGAACAGAATTAATGATGGAATGAGTAGTAGAGAAGATGCTCGAAAGGAAGATGCAAGAGATGAAGAAGTTGGGTGCTGATGGGGTGGCAGATCTAGAAACTGTGACACGATCCCTTTTTTGTCCAGAGATTTTGGCAACCTAAGCACTGAAGAAATTCGTTTCCCTTAAATTCAAATGTTACGAAGGGAAAACGGATCCTGTAGACCACTTATGTCGTTTTAGGCAAGTAATGACGCTATACCAGCATGAGAATGGGCTTATGCGCAGAATGTTTCCAACAAGCCTAGACGACAACGCATGGAAGTGATATCATTCTCTACCCCCGTATTCAATTGATAATTTTGCTAGAATATCTTATGTATTTTTCAAACAAGAATCCACCTACCGAATGGTAATGGAGGACTCAAAATATCTGTTGATGATCGCCATAATGAAGGGCGAATCTCTATGGACTACACACACTGCTTTAAAGATGAAATGATGAAAGTTGATAATTGTGACGACCACGTGGCATGGCTTGCGTTTAGGCGAGGGTTGGATCTAGACTCACCCTTGTTCGAAGATTTATCCAAGAACAAATCACTTACTATGGTGGAGACTTTCCTTAGGGAATAAACATATATAACCCTAGAGGAAGAAAAGAAAAGCATGCAAAAGTTAACAGAATAATAAAATTCCAGCCAACGACAGAACGGGGGGAGTTCTAGAATGTGAAAATGTGGAATTGAGAAAATAGAGAAAATGGACGGAAGAAGGAGTGAAGCTAAGAAATGACAGAGGTCGGCTGGTTGGGTCCACCTGAGGAAGAAAGTCTACACCCCTCTGACCATCCCCGTCAACCAAATTCTAGAGACCATACAGGACAAACCATGGCTGAAGAGGCCGACTCCACTTACCAAGGAGATGAATGAAAGGAACAAAGACAAGTTTTGTTCATATCATCAGAGTGCTGGCCATTACACCAGGGACTGCTACTAGTTGAAAGACTACATCGAAAGGCTCATGTAATAAGGGTATTTGTCAACATAGGAGGTCGTGGATATGATCATAGCTCTCATGGAACAGGAAGGCACCTCGAGAAAAGGTAGAAAAATCTATTGTAAGAAGCTAACTCTCGAGATGAACGAGGGATCTAAAGAAGCGGATTGTGATGGTGTCCTCATTATCTTTGATGAAGACAACATACGTTATGACGAACACAATGATGCATTGGTGATTACCATTTAGACTGGGAACATCCTCCATCGATCAACACTCGAAAAGATGGTGATAGACGCTTCAAAGCTCCGTAAGCTCCGTAAGCTGGACAACCACTCATTGGTTTCAACGGAACCATAACTTACTCTGAGGGAATCTTATCACTTCCCATACATGTGGACCCATTCAACCATATCAGGGATTTTGTGGTGATTGAGACACTGTCACCATACAACGCGATCCTGAGAAGGACGTGGGTCTATAAAATGAAGGCTGTCTTGTTCACATATTATCAAAAGCTAAAGTATCCATCACCACATGAAGTACAAACAATTAAGGGAGATGAGGCTTCCACCCATTGTTGTATCGTAATGGCTCTTTATTCTGTGAGGAAGAAAGATGTTCATGTTCACAATAACGGGAAAGAGGCAGCAGAAAAATAGCAACTAAGTGAAAATGAACCAGGCGAGAGCAATCTGAGGTACGAGGCTGCAAGTAAGACAGAATCCGTTGACATTAGAAATAGAAAAACAACCAACCTAGGTGCATAATTGATCGAAGCAGACCAAATTGAACTCACAGAGTTTCTTAAGGACAACGTTGATATCTTTCCAACTGTGGCGGTCGAGGTGCCAGGTAGTGATGAAAAATTAATTTTCCATAAACTAAACGTAGATCATTTTGTGAAACCTATGAAACAGAAGAAACAGTCTTTTACACCTGAAAGAAAAGCAGCTATAAAGGAGGAGGTAGAGAAATTTCTCGGAGCAGGATTCATCAGAGAAGTCAGCTACCCTGAGTGGTTGGCAAATTTCATCGTGGTAAAAATGAAAAACTAAAAGTGGAGAATTTATGTAGTCTTCACGGATTTTAATAAGGCCTGCCCTAAAGATGATTACCCGTTGCCAATGATTGATAAAATGGTTAACGCAACGTTCAGACATGGGCTCCTAAGCTTTATGGACGCGTACTCTGATTATAACTGAGTGAAAATATTCCAATCTGATAAAAAAAATACATCATTTACTACTGATTTTGAAATATTTTGCTACACTGTAATGCCATTCGGTTTAAAAGATGCAGGGATAACATATCACCAACTAGTCAATAATTTTTTTAAAAATAGATTGGAAAAACAATGAAGGCCTACATTGATGATATGCTTGTCAAAGCATAAAAGAGAACATATCTCATCCTTAATTTAAAAGAAGCGTTCCTCGCTCTCAAAACGAGCAATATGAAGTTGAATTCAGAAAAGTGGCCACGCCAAATCAAAGCAATCATGGAAATCAAGTCACCACGATCGAAGAAGGAGATTCAAAGCTTAACTGAAAATTGGCCACACTAAATGGATTCCTGTCAAGATCAACTGATAAGTACATGGCGTTTTTCACAAATCGAAGAAAAATTCAGAGTAGGGATGTGGTGAAGAATGCGAGGAAGCATTGCAAAAACTCAAGCAATACCTATTCCCCCGCCGTTGTTGACCAAACCACTAACTGGTGAAGAACTATTTCTTTACCATGCGATTTCAAAAATGGCTGTCAGTACATCACTGATTAGGATGGAAGAAGGATAATAGAATCCAATTTACTTCGTTAGTAAAAGTCTTGTGGCTACGGAAATGAGGTACGAGAAATTGGAGAAGCTAATGCTGGCATTGATTGTAGCCGCAAGGAAGCTTATACATTATTTCCATGCACATACGGTCAATGTGGTAACAGAATTTCCCTTAAGAAGCTGGCTACATTCTCTAGAGGTGAATGTGAGACTTGTAAAGTGGGTGATTGAGCTTGGAGGATATGGCATCCATTATGTACCGTGGACTACGATTAAGGCACAAGTCTTAGCATATTTCATTGCCAAATTCACCTACGAGGATGAAAATGGGAAGCATGATCCACGAAGAATGGAGTCAAAGGAGAAGACCTGGACTTTATTCGTAGACAGAGCCTCCAATCATTGCGGGGAAGGAGCGAAAATTGTGGTCCAGTCACCACATGGAGAGACCTTTTAACAGGCATTATCCTTTGGCTTCCAAGCATCCAACAATGAGGTAGAGTATGAAGCACTTCTAGCTGGGTTCTGTCTCCTGAACGAGTTTAAGGAAACTAATATTAATTTTTTTTGTGATACAACATTGGTTGCTAATCAAATTTCAGGAATGTACAATGCCAAATATAGTAGAATGATAGAGTACTTACAATACGCAAAAGAGATGTTGCAATTGTTAAAGAGTTATAAGATCACCTAGATATCGAGAATGGAAAATGCTAGAGCGGATGCACCCACCGGGTTGGGGTCTTCGATAATTCTCCTCTTCAAAAGGAATGTATTTGTAGAATACTTAAGTGAGCCTAGCACAAAAATGCCCATGCAGATTGAAGTTGAAGTCACAACGAGAGATGGTGGACACGATTGGTGAGAAGACATTGTTCGCTACCTTATCAATGGAGACCTCCCTGCCGACAAAATAGAAGCCCATAAACTTCAACACCGGAGTGCCATGTATAATTTAACTGATGGGATATTGTATAAGAGATCATTTTCAGGACCATACTTGAGATGCCTCTCAACAACGGAGGCAAAGTACACATTGGAAGAAGTAACGAGAGAATTTATGGAAATCATTCAAGCAGGAGGTCTTTGGCAAAAAAGCTATTAAATGAAGGGTACTACTGGCTAAAGATGTATGAGAAAGTGATTTCCTTCATAAAAAGATGTGACAAATGTCAACGGTATACTCCTGTTTCGAATTTGGTCCCCGAAGAGTTACAAACATTAATAAGTCTGTGGCCATTCATGCAATGAGAATCGATGTAGTTGGACCACTTCCAATGGCTTTCGCTCAGAAAAGAGTTTTGCTTGTGGCAACTGACTACTTCAAGAAATGGATAGAAGCAGAAGCTTTGGCAAGGGTAAAGGAAGATGAAGTGAGATAGTTTCTGTGTCTGTAGATTTGAGGTACCAAAAACTCTAGTATCTGATAATGGGCGTCATGTCACCGGGAGTCAAGTGAAGAATTTTTGTGAAAGACTCTACATAACAAACAAATTATCAATGCCTTATTATCCCAAAGGCAACGGGCAAAAAAAAAGGTTAAACAAAATAATTCTTGATAACTTGAAGAAGCGGCTGGAATCAACCAAGGGGAAATGGGTTGAAGAACTACCCTCTGTTCTTTGGGCTTACAGGACAACGCCTAAGGAGCCCGTGGGTGAAACACCTTTTACCGTTTCCTATGAAGTAGAAGCTATTATACTGGTTGAGATTGGGTGCCCCACGATCAAATCCACCATTGGTGAAGACACAAACATATAAAGTATGATAAAAAACTTCGATCTATTGGAAGAGAAACTAGAGGAAACTCTCATCAAATTGGCTACCTACAATCAGAAGAGAAGGAAATATTTCCAAAAAAAGTGAAGAAAATAATATCAGGATGTGAACCTCGTGATTAAAAGGATATTCCAAGCGAGTGACGGGAAACTAGGGCTGAACTGGGAAGGGCCGTTCATCATCAAAGTAGTTAGAGGAAACAGGTAATATCATCTGATGACTAACGAGAGGAATGACTTATCCAAACCTTGGAATGCTTTACAGTTATGCAAGTATTATGTATGATTTATTTTATTCTTTTCTTAAAATTAAAAACACATTATCCCGTGGTTTATTTCCGTTAAAGGTTTTCCATATATAATCTGGTATCATCTTCTATTTTCATGTTGGAATAGAAGGAAATAAAGGGCCCCATGAGCTGCACAAGGAGCTTAAGTCCTTGGGAACGGATATCTCTGGGTACCATTCTCAGAAGGAAATATTGGGCACCTGAACTTCACAAGTAGCTTAAGTCATTGGGAATAGATGTCTCCGAACACCGTTCTTAGTAGGAAATATAGGATCCCTGAGCTTCGCAAGGAGCTTAAGTTCTTGGGAATGGATGTCTCCGGGCACCGTTCTCAAGAGAAAATATAAATCCCACCAGCTTCATAAAGAGCTTAATTCTTTGGGAATGGATGTCTCCGGGCACCATTTTCAGAAGAAAACATAGGCCCCCTAAGTTTCACAAGGAGCTTAAGTCCTTGGAAAAGGATGTCTCCGGGCACCATTCTTAGACAGAAACATAGGGCCCCTGAGCTTCACAAGGAGATTAAGTCCTTGAGTATGGATGTTGACGAGCACCATTCTAAGAAGGGAATTATAGGGTACCTGAGCTTCGTTAGGAGCTTAAGTCTTTGGGAACAGATATCGAAGTGCACCGTTCTCAGAAGGGAATTATAAGGGCCCAGAGCTTCGTGGGAAGCTTATATCCTTGGGAAATGATGTCTCAGGGCACCATTATTAGAGGGGAATAATAGGGTCCCTGAGCTTCGTGAGAAGCTTATGTCCTTGAGAACAGATGTCTCCGAGCACCATTCTTATAAGAAAATTATAGGTCCCCTGAGCTTCATGAGAAGCTTATGTCATTAGGAACGAATGTCTCCGAACATCGTTCTCAGAAGAAAATTATATGGTCCCTGAACTTCGTGAGAAGTTTAAGTCCTTGGCAACAAACACCTATGTGCACTGTTCTTAGAAGGAAAACATGAAATGAAAAAATTGTGCATTTTTAAAAAAAGATTTTTTTGATGAACGCCTTTTTAAAAAAGATTGGAAAACAAGTACACTTCAAAAAGAAGAACTAAAGAAGCTTCAAACTCAAGTGCATCAGCTGGATTCATTACAATATGCTATACAAATCTATGAATGTAAATACCAACAAGTGACAACGGAAGATTCAAAAGTTGAAAAGACAGAAAAATCAACTTTCTCCTTATTGATTATATAGGAAAGCAAGAAAAAGTACAAGGAAAGCGGGAAAAAGAACAAGGAAAACAAGAAAGTACAAGGAAGGTAAAAGTAGCAAAGAAATTACAACTATAAAAGAAAAGAAGAAGTTTAAGAGACTGTAATTATGACATCTTCAGGAGCAACGTCTTCACTTAGGTTAGCAACAGTAGCCTCGACAACGACTCCTTTAGTTGAGGTGTTCACCTCGTCTTGAGTCTCCAAGGTGGCCTCGACAAAAGGCTTCCTGTGAGGGACCATTTCTAAGCCATCTTTATAGCTGACACTGTAGACCATTAGTTCGACCTACTCGAATAAGGCCTGGAATTCATCCCTGGTCTGCTTCTCTCGCTCTTCTACTTCAACCCTGGCCAGTTCAGCCGCAACTAAAGATTCTTTAGCCGCTTACAAGGCTCCACTCAACCTTTGTTGTTCGGCCGCCGTAACAGCATCATCCTGAGCCATTTTCTCCAGAGCATTTTGAAGATCATCCTCCCCTTTCTTCAACAACTCATTCTGGGCCTGGAGACGGTCAATAACGGTGTGGCATTGCATCACTTCTCTATGGAGACCAGCCAGAGCCTGGTCCCGAGCTTGGTGATGCTCTTGAAGAGCATTATGGTGGATAACGGCCTGAAAAAAGGAAATATATATAAGTAATGGGTAAAAGCAATTTAAAAAAAAAGAAAAAGAAAAAGTGAACTCACTCTCATCAGGTTGTGGCTCACAAAGCTGATGAAGTCGCCAATACTGGTGCTGCGGGTAGTATTTATATCCACATCATATTGGATGCCACACAGAATGATGTGAGAGACCCAATCATCATTAAGAAAGCCAACCGATGTCGGAATCAGTGCATTGGTATACCGCCTCCATCTCCAGAGAATGAGATCCATAGTCGTTCCTTGAGAACCGGAAGCAGCTGTGGGAGCAGCTTCCTCATAGACAGCAGTTGCTAAAGGCGGAGGAGGAATGCACGGATGTACCATCTTTCTGGAAATTAGGGGCAGGGGGAGCAAGAGGAGGGGGAGTCACTCGAGAGGAGCTTTAAGTGTCCATCCTAAGGTGAACATTTCTTTCAATGTTCCTGACAATGGCATTGTGCAGCCTCTTCAAAATTTCAATGCTTCCAGTAGCTCTGTTAAACAAGACTTGCTCCTCTTCCGTATCCGACGACCCGGAGGAGCCCGAAACAAAATTTCCTGAGATTGATTGGAAGGAATGAGTATACCTCTTGGGATTGAAGAAGTTGATTGCGGGTTAGCGTCCACGCAACGTGAATTACAGCTGGGGAAAGTGCTACGCTGACTTCCCTCTGTGGATCAAGAAGCTCGAACCGTCCTTCTCTTCGAGCAACAGTAAGCTGCATATACTCATTCCCTGACCGCTTTTAGAATGTAGGGCCTTTTATTCACCTTTTTATCTATATTACCAAGAGAAAGGAACATTAGTAAACGAAAATACATATGTAAAAAAAGAAGAAAATGGGAATGAAGCTTCGGTCACTTACTGAAAATTACCCAGTTCTTAGAAATTATCCAGCGACCATCACCACTCCAGTTCCCGCCAACAAAGCGTGTCCGGCTCTCAGCCTTCTCCCTTTGGAAGGTCTAAAATCAATGGCCCCCGCTTGTCTCTAGGGTAAGGAATGGGGTAGTAGCTCTCCCCGTGATGCTTAGCAATGTATATGGCTTTGAGCTTGTCGATACCCAAACCTAGATTGTACCTCCTATTCATAATTTTGAAACAAATGAGGACTCTATACGAACTCGGGGTTAACTGAGATGGGGCAAGGCCAAAAGTCTAGAAAAAAGGATGAGAATGAGAGTTTTAGTCGTAAGGAAATGTATATAGGGATAATGGTAATTTGGTATGTAGACCTATAAGGGATCCCTGTGGAAGTGCTCTCTCCTAACGCGCATATGACATTAAGGGGAAAGCCTCTTGGTAATGATCCATGAACTACCTAAACTCATCCGGAGTTCTAACTAAGGGAGCCATAGGTTTGAAAACTGTTTCATCTTCCATGGCTCTAAGAAGAAATGAAAAACCAGAAAACGCAGAAGAAGAAGAAGGAAGAATATGGAACTTATGAAGAACGAATGCAACAAGTGAAGAAGAAATGAAGAGGAAGAGCTTTATATAGGCCGCAGATGCTTAAGGGGAATGAAAAATGTTTTATTCTAAAAATAGTTCAGTGAAAGGACGTCTGCAGGTACTCAAAGATGAAATGGCGTGACTTACAGTACACAAGATGAAGCGACAATGGGAAGGTGAATAGTCATCTTGAAACCATGGAATAAGTTCTGAAAAGCGTGAGAAAACAATAATGGAAAGCAATATTGTTGAATGCAAAATATTGTATATTGGCTTTTCTAGAATAAGCCAAATACAATAGGGGTAAATGAACGGGCATAAATCCGTTCTTTGTCATCGGGAAAAGACCAATCAGAAGAGAGCACGGAGATAGTTTATGTGGTAATCTGAAAAAGAAGTAAAGACCGTTGATTTAATTAGATGGGCGAGATCAATTCGTTTATTGTTATTGATAAATTAAATCTTATCAAATATTCTGTTAATTATCTTCTTAGCAAAAATAGATAAATACAATTAGATTTTATGTGATCATTTGAAGGCCTATAAATATAGGTCAATTGTAACCCTTAAAGGCATTCAATAATCAAACAACAACACATACAATTTTGTATTCTCTCTCATTAATTTTCTTATTTCGAGTGTGAGAAATTTTTTACTTTACAAATTAGAAGATAAATTTTTGTTGGGGAAATAAAAAGTCATAGTCACACGAACATAGATTCTCTCATTGACTTTCTCTTTCTTTGATTATCCTTGTTTTTTTATTACAATCCTTCACCTCCACTAGTCTCATCCAATGGCTATCTTCATGCCATGAGATAAAAAATTATCTTCCAATTTAAGCATCAAATCCTATAGACGTGTTTAATCATTATTATCATGCTACATCATTGTTATTTTGCTAAAAAATTTAGCTTTGAGATTTTTTAAAACATAAATATTTTTTTTTCACAATTATAATTTACGTATTTTACTCATTCACCAAATTTTAAACACCTACTTGGCAAAACATTTGTTAAGCATGTATATCTATACTAAGTGTGGAAGTTGGAGAAATATTCTTAAACAATACTATCCGTAGTTATTTTTGAAATTTTCACACTATCCTTACAATATATTTATTATCTCAATTATTTATATAAAAAGTTTTTTGTAACCATTTTGTATTTATTATCTCCATTTTTCATATGATAAGTTTGTTTAAACTGTTTTAGATTCATTATCTCAATTATTCATATGAAATTTTTTTAACTATTTTGTTTATATTATCATCTTGAAAGAGGTTTCTCCTCATTTTTAACCCAAAAATCTTAAAAGACTAAATATAAACAAAAAATAAGCCTCACATTAAGCTAATATTTAGTTAGTAAACATTTTTGTTCTTGTTATTTTTATTTGTTTACTAATCTGATGAGCATTAAAAAGAAAAAGGAAAAAGAAAATGTCATTGAGCAAATGAATCTGAAAAGTTTATAACTACTTATCTAATTTTATTATATATATAAAAGTGAGTGAAAGATATTTTGGAGAACTTTACCCTCACATTGTCATTAAAGTTTTTAAATTATTTCTAAACTTTATATTAGATGACATCATAGTGATTTAATTTTTTTAATTATTAATGTAATGGTCAATGTCTTTTTATTTTAAGTGAGATACTTAATAATTCTTTTTACGTTTACATTAAGATAGCTAGCGTGGTCTTATAACTTTTTATAATTCTGTATTAATGGTTTGTCTTAAACAAAAGAATACGTAAATTTTCATAGTAGTTATCATAACTCTACCATTTTAGACGCCGTGAAGTTTCTTTAGGGTGGGCTAGGAATTAGGATATGGTTTTTCTTCTTTAAATGACTACTAAAGATTTAACGACTAAAATTTAATAGTATAAAGATAATGGTTAGATAAGTCTTTGATGGCTTAAATAACAGGATATTTTTTAGCGTCATGGCATGAAGAGAATCATTGAATGACGCTAATAGAGATAAAGGATTGGAATCGAGCAGGATGGACAAAGAGAGAGAATGTCAAAGAGATATCGCGTCCACAGTCACACTATCATAATTCCAAAATATGGACTTTTCTCTCTTCTCCCCCGTTGTTTGCGGAGCACTTGTACAATTGAAGTTGACCAATTAATGGCACAAACCACGACAATATCTAAGTTAGTTGGGGACTTTGAATTTATTTTCCTCTTTAATTTCTACTTTCACCATTGCTAATTCCCATAATTAGGGAGGAAAATGCGAGCTTTATTAATTATATTTGACTTCTATGTTAACTAAACTTTAGATTAAATGTTGTTTCATGTTATGTTATATTATTTTGTGCCATATTTTCATCAATTTTGTACTTAAGAACAAATGAATATGATAAGAATTATCTTATCTTAATTAAGAAGGGAATGTCCTTAATGATGTTTTAAAAAATAAACCAATTTATAGTATACTGAACATAGAAACTAGAAATGACAAGTTGGGTTGACGTAGTTGGTTAAATCACATACCCAAATTTTAGAAGTCGTAAGTTTGAGTCATATATTTCATATTTTTCTTAAAATTTGTAATGTAATATTGACAAAAAAACTTAAAAATTAGAAATGATAATGTTTGTAAAGAGATTGATAATTAAGCATAACAATTAGGCAATTACCAAATACCAACTTATCTCTTTGACCGAAAAAATACCAACTCATCTACATCGATTCTACAATCTACAATCAGCCAGATCCTACTATAATATTGCAATTTGTAATTTTGTATCCATACGAAAAAAATTAACGGTATGCTATTTACTCATATGGTCAATAAAAGTTTTGGATTTTCTGCAAACTTTAGGAGAGAGAATGTAATGGGTAAAAATCTACTTGGACTAAATTTCAATATCCACAACCAAGCCCCTCACAGTGGCCCATGACATCGAGAGAATGGTCCCACTAAGAGACTCATCTGGTGGGCCTAGCATGAAGAACCAGTTCGAGACAGCCTTCAAGGTAGGGCCCAACAGGCCCACCATGGGATGACCTTGGTCATATCTCTGATTATTGAGTAAGATGAGATCCAACATCGGCTAAGTCTCAAACTGAACTGAGAGCCGAGGTGTGCAAATCTCCTCTGACACAATCACATATCGGAAGACTTCGTTCGAGATGAAGCGCTTGATGCTCATGGGGCACGATCCCTGATCCTGACTGAGTGCAAGGCCACACTAATGGCCGAGATCCATCCATGACTGTTGAGCTATGCTATTGATGGAACCCCCACATGGAAACACCAACGATGGGAGTTTCCTACAAGGAAAGCTTTTGCTGCCTTAGGGGAGGAGGATTGAATATAAAAAGAAGACAATGCCACCAAAAAAATATTTTTTCCATAAACACATCTTTCTCCTTATTGACATAAGGAGAGGAGATATATCAAATTTAGACTATGTTTCACTTGAAACCCTTATAAATATGATGATGACTCTTACACAAACGGTAATCAATCTTTACTAGCCTACCTTTGATCTATCGGAATATTTACTAACTTGATCGTCACAGAAGGTTGGTAGTGGGCGTCGGGTTAACACTTCGATCTTTCTTTATTTTGCAGTTCAAAAATGAATCACCAAACGACATGTGACATATCTTTGATCGTAGATTCTTCACATTTAAAAATGACATGTTAAGTTTTTTTTTCAAAAATACATTATAATTTGGCAAATAAGAGTACAATGATGTGGATTTTTTCATTTAGGAAATGGGTAGAGGGATGTACACTATTTGGCCAACCTTGCTCCCAAAGTTAATTTTGTTAAAGTAGTTGTAGTTTTGTTTGGGGTTGGCCGTGGTTAATAATTAAATTGAATTGGAAATGAGTAGTTATTAGCCATTATGCATGTACTTAGATAGCTCTAAAACATCATTTGGTATAAGATTGAAGGTAAAAGATTTTCAGAATAAGATTATTGAAATATAATTGTAAGAATATAAGATGTCTGAGAAATATTGAAATTACTTTGTTTGATAAGTATTAAATTGTTAGTATTATGGAAGGGGATGTTTTAAAATTATTATCAAATTTCCAATATTACCCTTTTAGATAAAAGTTACCGAGATGAGAAAGATGAGAGAAAATGACAAATTAGGTAAAATAAATATAAGTTGTTTGCAAATATTGTGAGAATCCACATACCCTTCAATTTTGGAAGGTTTCACATACCCTATAAATCAAGGTCTTTTAGATTCCAGTAATCCAAATCCCCTCCAAACTTTTACAACCAAATGAAACTATCTTCTAATTTTTCAGGCATTTGGGTAACATTCCCCCACAACAAACACCCCCTAAGATTAACTTTAGCCGAATTGTCTATCAATATGTATGTGTATATATGTGTGTGTTTTTGTTAATCTTTTTGACATCCCAAAAGGTTGCTTAGGCTTGGCGCAATTTTCACTTGTAGGCTCATGAAATAGTTTACTCCTGATTTCACATCCTGATGGTTTTAACAAATATGTTATATCCTTATTAGTTAACAAAATAAGGGTACATACTCCATTCCATCAACCGGACTCGATCAATTGTTGAGAGAATATGATATGTTATGGTGTGCATATTTATATTTTGTATAACATAAGTTGGCTTGATTCTCTCGTATGATTTTTAAAAATGTAATATATCTACATATCATCGCTCAACGTTCAATTATCCTCGAACTTCAACCTCTGACATACATGTTATGGAGGGCTCTGGCATACATGTTATGGAGGAGATATCAACGTGGTGATAGGTGGACGCAATGTCGGTAGTGTGATCATACCCTCATCCTACCCATTTTTTGTAATAAAGAAAAAGTTATGGAATCGACATTCTCTCGATCTACTATTGCTTAATCCACGAGCGACCAAGCTTAAGGTAATTTAAACTTGGACCTAGGGCCCTTAATTTAAGGAGTCTCAATTTAAAAAAAAATGAAGATTATATATATACACAATATTTGTTTTTCTTTAAAGGTTCATCTCTTGAACCCAAGTTCCCTCCTTATATTTAGATCACCTTTTGTCCTTTCTCTTTTGTTTTAGTACAATATATTTTGTCTCTTTCCATCCATTTTCAATCAATATTTCATTTTTTTCTCCTTCTCATTTATGGATTCAGCCCATCACATCTGACACTCAATCCGTCACAGTCTCTTTCTCACGGGGCACACTCCAATGCCATGAAATTTTTTTTCTGGCATTGACGCTGGGATTGATCCTGGCCGTTGGATATGGCCAGGACAATCCCAGCCGCTGGTTTTAAACTCCCCCATTTTCTTTACAATCGGTTCAGCTAGTCACCATTCTCTCTCCCCCCCTTTTCTTCCAACAAAACACACCACTCTCTCTTCTTCCTTCTTCGATCATCTCTATTTTTTCTCTATAAAAAACACGAGCTCTCATCTTATCTTCAATCAAGCTCTCTTCATCGCCGTTGCAAGGTCAACTCCACCACCGCTGTAAGGTCGACTCCACCACCACTGCGGTCACACACAGTAGCTTCCCTCAATGACTTCGATCAAGCTCGCTTCTCCAAGCTTTTTTCACGATGCAAGGTTTTGTTTCGGTAAGTTTGAGAAACCTTCAAGCTTTTCTACCCTAGATCATTTTTCTTCATCTTGTTGGAGAAGTTTCTAGATTTGAATGTTTCTGATTTAGGGTTTTTGGTTGCGATATGCATGTTTCTGTTTAGGTTGGTTGTGATTTGCATGTTTCTGATTTAGGGTTTTCCTTGCCATTTTCCTTTTCCTCTTGTTGCGATTTGCATGTTTCGTGTTTTAGGATTTCGTTAGTTTTTGTTTACCTTCTCTCTATAGCTATTATTATGACTCTGAGATTGATAGAATTCTTATTTTTTTTACCGATTACAGAGTGTTTTCCCTCTGGGAACGAGTATGTTGGTTTGTAGTAGTTGAGTGCTTTGTTATATCAAACCTCATCCCATAGGAATTACATTTTTGATTAAGGCGGTCGATAAGAAGCACAATTTTTATTATTTTTAGGAGCATATGAGAGTGGATTTAGATTTTGTCGATATTATCTATGAGTTCATAGATTGTTCATTTCGCCTCTGTATAATTTCATCTTTATAATCTCATTATATTATACTATTGGACTTGACATTGGTATTTGACTGTTGGTCCATTGGAGAAAGTTAGTGTGAGATGTATCTACAAAACTTGTTGACTTTGGTTCTTCATAAGTTGAGGGGGGATAGAAAATCTGCTGAGTTATGGAATTTATTTTGTTTTGATGGACATACAAAAATAGAGGCTAAGTTATGGAAATTCTTTTGTTTTTATCGGTTAGGCATGAAATGTTCTGTTGTGAGAACTTATTTTTATTAGATGATAGTTCCTTCATGGCAGTCTCAATTCACTTAAATTTATCTTTTTACGTATTGATAATCAATACTGTAAATAGTTTCATTGGACACATTTCTGAGAGGCTCATTTTTACTTGTTTGAGACTCATAATTTCATTTTATGCAACTAGTGTAAATCATGATTGTTGTGATAATAGCCATATCACCAACCATTAGCTTTCTATTTTAATACTGCTTCTGCCTTTATTCTTGAAGTCCAAACTTCTTTTTCCCCACATTTAGCTTCTTACCCTTGTAGATGACTAAATGGGGTTTCCCATCTCGCCTAAAAAATCAAATAATAAGATTTATTTTCTCCTCTAGAGCAATAGAATCCTAGTAAAATTTTGGATCCAATCAGTTATATGATTTTGGTCCACTTCTATGACTATCAATATAAAATGTTTATGTATTACAATGACATTTTGTGTAACACTTCCTTACTTCATTGTTTTAGATTATGTTCGTGTCTTAATGTTGTGGGTTGCTCTTGAGAAATAAGATTAATATTTTATTATAGTTAGATTAGAATAGATATATTTGAGAACATAACATGAGTTTGAAGTTGGATTTTCACCCAATTATAAAAGTGTCTCCTTCATGCTCTTTTTGGGTTATTTGGCATGAAATGAATATAAGGGTTTTTGAGGGGATTGAGAATCCTTTTTGTAAAGTCTTCTTTTTCTTCACTTGTATTCTTAAATATTGGGTCAAGGTTCTATTCCCCGATTTAGATTTTGAGAAGGACTGGGTGAATAGATTATACATTTTTGTTCATATCAATCTCCTAGGTTGTAATTACCCCGCCTCGAGGTTTTGTTTCTAATATATATCTTACTTGGCAAAAAATTATAAAAGTGTCTCCTTATTTTCTTTCAGGTGAAACCTCTTTATTATTGAAGATTTGACGACATTGACAAAGTTGGTAGTCATTTACTTATGGAATGTGAACTCGTACAAGAATTTTTATCTCAATATCATTAGCTTGAATTAGATTTACTTAATCAAATAGAACTTGCTATGTTGTAAACTAATTTATCATTTTTTGACTTTTTCATGTTTCTATACGAAATATTGTAGTTGGAAGGAGATATGACATGAGGTTGTTTTCTTTCATAAAAACTATGTTATTTCATATGTTTGTTTGTTTGCTAGATGAATACCATTGTACATGTTATCCTTAAAAGAATGGAATAAAACAGAAAGTCTTACTTTAATGAGAACTACATGATCAACTTCTTTTTATATGATTATAGAGATTTTGACATTTATAGAGTTTTTAACTAGCTTACCTACATGGTGGATCTTTACTAATATCATTCTTTTAACAAGATAAATTGTGAGAAAACTTGGAGAAGAGTATATTACAATTAGATCAACTAAGTTTCTTATATTCTTTAAAATCTTTCATCATCTATTTAAGATTGTTGATAAATGTCACTTCTAATTAATTCGTAATCTAAAATAGTCATTGCATAAAGCTGATTAATAACATAATAGGGGCAGATGTATACAAGAACATAACATTGGTATGTCATTTTAGGATTCTTACTAGATGATGTTCAATCCATTATAAATTAGTATAAGGGATAATCAAGATAAGAAGACATTGTCATATGACTAAATTTAATTATGTTAACATATATTTATGATGGCTAACACAAATGTCAACGTGAAGAAGGCATAAAAGGGTTTCTTTGTATACTTGTAAGTAATTAATGAGATCATCAATTTAATGTTACATATTTTCATATAAATTATTGCAATGTTAATGTGTTTGTTTAAAACTAAAACAATGCGAAAGAATGTGCTAAAATGAGGGCGACAGATGAAAATATTAGTGGTCATGAAGTAAGTATGTTTAAACAAACATTACATTATTACATGGATTTGATAAATTTTGATTGTAATTTAAGTGTGTTTCTGATATGCAGACACGAAAAGATCTAGCTTTGAAATGGAAAAATATGATGAAAGAAGCCAAACTCAATTATTTGAAGGAATATGAAATCGATGCCTTTGAAAGCAGAGCGGAACAACCAGGTCCTAGTCATCTGAGATAGCCTGCATCTAAACGGAAGTTGCTCACACGCTGTACACTGGAGAAATTTGTGGATCTTCTGCAAATTTCGATGAGGGGAGGAGGAGAACAGTCATGGAGATGGGATTTAGAGGGTTGTTGGATTTTAAATGCCATAAGCTAAATAGGAACTTCTTGCAGCAACTATTAGGTTGCTTCGATCCAACCACCTGCACGTTGAATATCCATGGGTTGACATTCAAAGTTACCGCAAATGATGTGACTTCTATACTGGGAATCTTTGACGGTGGGAAGGAGATCAAATTCAATGGTGATATGATTGAGATAAAAGATCTAAAGGCGAAGTGGGTGAACGCCAAAGGTGATTTCCCGGTGAATGCCTTGTCAAAATTCTTGATTAGGGAGCCTGACAGTGACTACTGGAGGCAAGCGTTTATGCTGTACATTGTCGGGGTTTTGTTATCTCCTGGATCAAAACCAATCGTCAGTCATTCATGATTGCACGTTAAGAAGTCACCCGCGACCATCCAACAGGAGAATTGAGCTTCTGCTTGTTTTAAAAATTTTGTGGATGGTGTAGCAGGGTATTAAAACAACCACCACCATAGCATTACCAGATGCTTGTTATTTAGACAGGTAATATATTAAGTGTACATTGGTATTACTTTCACATTAATATATATATATATATCTACTAATAAGTTCATTTCGATGCAACTGTTTTATCTGGAGAAGTTGGCATGTGCTGCCAACTACGTTGACTTGAACCAGCCTTCGCTGCTAAGGTGGAACGAGAGAGCCTTTGCAAAAATGATTTATTTTGTAAAATCAAGGGGAGGAGAAGCTTGGCCTAAAAGATGTGCGGTAAACGTTTGAGAATATTGCAAATTTGGTTGGTTATATTACCATTGATTATTTATTATTAATTCACATATATTTATATTATGTAGATTGATACAATTGCGCAAGCCGTTCCGAGCGACTGTGAGGTTTGGGAGGACGTGTGTGCAATTCTACTTGAAGAGCAAGCCCTCGGGTTAGGTGCTTTAAGTGTACAAGTGATCGTTCTTCAGGCGTAGTCCAGCTCCATGAGGGAGGATATTTCACAATTAATGGAGGTGCAGAGAAAGATGATGGTTGTCTAAGAGAATATATGCACAACATTGGCGAGTCTTTTGGAGCGGGACACTAGTAAGTCTCGAGCCCAATACGATGAGCCACGCGTCACCCCGACCCAAGGTAAAGAACAATGTGGTTTTGATAAGGATATGAGTCCCTCCCGTGAAGAAGATCTACTGGTCTCTTCATCACCTTTATATAAAAGTGATAATGATGAAAGGTGCATCCAGCTGGATGCTTTAGACAATGCATTCGCTGACCTGCTATTGGTCAGGAAACCATCTATGACTAGAACAACTAAAGGACGTTGAAAGGTATTTTATTTAGTTTATTTGTATTTCATCTTTTCTATATATATAACTTGTATAATATAACTATTAATCTAACACCTTACTTGGGAGGGGGGGGGTGTTTTGGTAGGGTAAACAAGTTTTGTCCGAGTCTACCAAAAGCCAATTCTTGATGAAGTTGCGAAACATTGAGGAGAGGAGAGATGGTCCTCTACTCAGTTCACCCTATTTGAAGGGTAAACCTATCACTAAACGCAACAAAAGGTATTTAAAGTGATCCGTACATGTTGCAGGACCCACTAGAAGTGAAATATGAGCGTTTAGTGGAGTATATTTTTGACAAAAGATTATATGATATGTAGTAGTCACACTAATCTAACAAAATTTGACACCATCACGACCAAATTTTGATTAAGTTTGTCTTTTACTTGTCTTTTGCAGCGAGATTCTCGTTAGACATTCTGGCCTCCATGCTAAATGGAGAGACCTAAAGACTCTTGGTCCAAAAAATTGGCTTGGATCGTACCTTATAGACTTGTTTGTCAGCATTTTGACCTTGGAGGCTCGTCGTGCATCGATGAGCAACCGATTCTGATTTCTTCCCACGTTTTTTGTTGTGAGTGTCTACTACTCAGTATCATCCTTATTTTAGGTTTATATGTACATTGTGTGTCATATTTTTGTTATGCCATTGCAGAGTCAATGCCACTGCAGAGTCATCGTCGATGGATACGCGCCAACACTTTAGCTAGAAACTACGGTAAAAAAATTTAATGTAGTTAATATATTAAATGTTGACTTAGTATGATTGTGTAAATGTATTGTGTAATTTAGATATGTATTCCGGTACACGATGGTTGAGGTAATTGGTTTATGGCCAAGATCTTCATCATGGACGAGGAAGTCACTGTATGGGACATATTGCCAGATAGCCGACTTACGCAGGATGGACCGAAAAGGTGAAAAAGATTGTATGTTTTAACCCCTCATCATGACTTTTAATTTATCTTATAGCATGTGTGAATTTGGCATTGATTACATTTTTATATTTTGTGAATGTACTTATAGTTAGAAGGTATGGACTTGATATTTGGGCCTACACTCATAGATTTGTTACCCCCGTCAACAACCTTCTCTTCATTCAAAATTTCAAGTCCGCCCAAAGTGGTCACCCAATCAAATGGGTAAGTTCACTGATTGTCAATTTTATTAGGCTTCTTTTACCCTTTAATGATGCACTTATTATTACACTTGCATGAGTGATTGTGGTGTGTAAGTCTTAAGATATATGGATGATATCAGGGCAGGAATTGTATATTATTGTGTACAACTATAATAAAATGGGTTTTTGTAAGTTATCATTTACAGTTATAAAATAACAGATTTTGCAGAATTATTGTGTATTGTTATAAATAAGCAAGTTTATAAATATTTGAACAATACCAGTTTAAAAAAACTATGAAAATAAGTTAATACCAAAATGTACATTTACTGGGGAGGGGGATACAGAAAATTATACCAGTATGAGATGTTTGTGTTGTACATAGGGTACCCACCTTGTGTGTTGAATGGTGGTGGGTATGCATATGTGTCGAATGGGTACACACCTTGTAAGTTGAATGTGTACGCACCTTGCACATTGAATGGGGATGCACCTTGTCTGGAGACCCCTGTTGCATGTGAACCTTGCACGTTAGATGGTGCTGGATCATCATTATTATTGTCTGGCATCGTGGCATGCACATCACTCGATAATTCTGGACATGTTCGTTTGGTATGTCTAGTGTTCTTACAATGGCCACATCGACAGGTGGTTGGTCATGCTTTACTCGAGCTAGCACCTTGGCTGCCCTTCGCCTTCACGATTACTGGGTCTTCAATGGGGCCTCTTTTAATCTCTACACCATCCTCGTGCTTCACATCATGTTCGTTGGCGACCTTCTCATTCCACAAGGTCTCATATTTTGCACAAAGCATCCCTACCTCCACTTTGGCTCGAGTCGACCATTCATTTAACTTTGACGCAAAGTGAGCAAGTCTTTTGGGAGCTAGTTGGATCGAATTCTACTAAAGCAATACCGTCTAATCTGTATCCAGATGATAATGGCTTGACCCGGTTGGTAGCATATTACTTTTCACAGTGATCCGCCACCAGTCTAGTATGCACGTGCTTGGGATCTGTTGCATATGTTCTGCTTTCAAAATAGTAAACATATGCCGACTCGGTATTCCCTCAGATTCAAACTTGCCACAACTGCACTTGAGCGTATCAAGTTTCTAGTCTCGTGTCACTAAGTATGAGTCATTCGGAACCCTAAACTTGACCAACGAATAATTTTGAGCCTCCCCATCATGTGTCAGAGCACAAACTATAAACGATGATTCACCTATGATCTCCTTACGCACATGTTTAAATAGATTTTATGTGAACACATTTGCCGTGTGTTGCTCTAACCACGCAAGTGAGCCTGAAGCACATTCGTTTCATTTGTCATCTTGAAATCGTCCAACCTCTCCTCGTGTCGAATACGTGCCAACGCCCAATCGAATTGTAGCACGAATTCAAATAGTTTAGATCAACGTTCAACAAATTAGTGATATAGATGTTCATACATTCAGATCGTTACGTCATTCTCATGAAAGCAAAGAACTTTTCGTGTTGGAAAGCCTCTTCCTAACATCCACGCTTATCATTCATCCATTGTACCCATTTGTTTTGCCTAAGGTTGAACAACTCTATCAAACGATCCCATTCCTCTTCAAACTCCCCTTCACTAACTACGTCAAACATGCCTCTCTTGAATTCTTGTAGAAATTCTTGTTATGCACGTTTGATTAGGCATTTCGTTCGAGATGCCATGCACAAAGTCGATGATTGCAATTGGGGAGGACCGTCTTGATTGCTTTACGCATTGCCTTATTACCATCTGTAATGACCGATTGAGGCATTTTGTTTTTCATGGCATCCAAGAAATTCCTCAACTCCCATTGATAGGTTTCCACAATCTCATCAACCAATAATGCGCAACAACATACCGTGGTCTTGTAGTGATTGTTCAGGCCAAGGAAAATCATGAGCGGTTTCTTGTATGCATTCGTCCTATAGGTCGTATCAAACGCCAGTGCATCACCAAAACAATGATAATCAACTTGGCATATCGAGTCTGCCCAGAACAAATTTGCTAAATGATTATCCGTGTCAATGTTGTTTTTGCAATACATATCTGGATCCATCTCCAATTTTACAGTTAAAAAAGCAATAGTTGCTTCTGAATCAGTTTTGATTATCTGCGCTTTTAGCTGCTTATCCATCTTGTTGTAGAGATCCGTTCGTAAGAACCCCACATTTTGGTAACCACCTGCTTGGTCGACCATGTAATCAAACACTTGGCTTAGCCTTACACCAACATTGTACAATCCTATGGCCTGAGCCATGTCTGCTTCATTCACTACTCTATTGGTTCGAAGAAAAGGCACATAGTGTAATGAGGCGGTGGGATGGTTGTGCTTAGCTTCAAAATCTTTAACGACCCATTTTTTGTCTTCTTATCCAAGTTCACCCTAAAATAAGCACGACAATCCACTCTTGTCAAGTCTCTTCGTTCTCGCTTGCTGTCCTCTCTACCCATATATTTTTTCTCCCGAGTTACTTCTTTTGAGAAAATCCATCTCCGTAGCACAGTCTCTCCCTCTCTCTTCTTGTGTTTATCACCTTTCTGTACACTGAACCCAACATCGACTACGTATGTATCAAAATTTTCACCAATAACATCCTCATTATGCAAGTTTGCTAATGTGGATGAACCCAGTCGCGTACTCATCTCACCCGGGTTTATGGATACTTCATGATGACTCATCTTTGAAGATGCCTAATCTTAAAAAAAATTATAGAAATCTAAACATCAGGATGTTGGGCCTTTGAATATGCTTAATCTTAGAAAAAACTAAAGAAAACTAAACAAACATTACCTTTTCGGTGTAGCCGATCACTTAGTTGGAGATAAAAAATGGATAATCCAAACAAAGTAAATGAAAGAGAAAGTAAGTGTTTTGAAGTTTAGAGCAATTGAAAATTAGTGACAACGTGTTTAGTTGAGTGAATATATGATTTTTAATGATGATTTACGAAGAGTAACTACCCCGAATTATTGGTCAACCACCAAACACCACCAACCAATAATTTGATCAAACTAGGCGATTTGAGGCCCAAACGCTACCAGTAGGCCCCAAATGTTATACATAATAGGTGTTTTGGGGCCTTCCGATAGCGTTTGGCCCCCAAACATCTATCAAACAGGTGTTTGGCCCCTGTCCAATGGGACACGGGCACGCCATACATAATAGCCGCTTGGGGCTTGCCGACGTCGTTTGGGCCCCAAACGCCATACAAACAGGCGCTTGGGGCCTAAACGCTATCAGCAGTCCCCAAACACCATACATAATATGCGCTGGCCTCCAAATGCCTGTATCTATGGCGTTTAGGTACCAAATGCGGTCAGCAGGCCCCAAACACCATATATAACAATGGTGTTTGATTCTAATACTCCCTATTATGCATAAAAAACTTGGTTGAAAAAATATTTATAGTTTGGGACAAAAAAAAATGTTTGCATAGATTGACAGTTTGTAAGGGGTGAATCTACTCTTTGTAGAATTCAATTGGATAGATTGACGGTTTGTAAATGTTATCCTTCCAGTTTCAAATTTTAACCAACAATTCGACAAAACCTCCCCATAAATATTAATTCAACCACAATATTAATAGCATATTTATATCCATAATATTTCAAATGCCTGTCATGCAAATTTATATTCCAAAGTTAAACTTAGAATCCAATCCAAACAAACTTAAAATCTAAAAAAACTTAAAATCCAAACATAGAATCCAGCATATTTTTATCCACAAAAAGTTGATATCAACTTTGATAAAAGATCACGGTGCAACTTTTCTCTTTTTCGACAAAGCATCATGTAAATGCTTTGTACATCCTTCATGTTCTTGTTCCGATTCAGTATCTTCATTGGTGTCATCATCATCATTAACTGAATCTTCACCATGGTTATCATCTTCATCAACTTCATCATCATTGCTTTCATGCTGCTTGCTTGAGTTTCATACATGTGTAGGCGTCTTTGAAACTTCACCTAAAAGTGTACATATTCAGTATATTTTGATTTCAAACTAAAAAATAAATAGGGAAAGATCGTAAGTTTACAATTTTCTTATCCTTTTTTTCTCAATGATGCTTTGGCCTTCATTATCACCTTCATCATCACCTCACATGCGCTCAACATTTTCTTGTATAACCGCTTGTTGATACCGCCAATCATGGCATCATGCCTTCCGCGCATGTCGCCGGCACCTGCATTATCCGAATTACGTGTTAATATGATATTGAATGACTAAATAATAAATATTAACATCCTAACTCACCTAATCGAATTCAGCAGGTGGAAGACCTCGCACTGGAACATCATTTGGAATGTCAACCAACTAACTACCACTATCTGGGAGTGCTAACTAAATCTTCCACGAAGATAGTGGATGTCAGCTACTCTTATATCATCAATGGTCACTTTAGCTGACCCTGATGCTCCTGGTAATGCTGTGGCTGTTGTGGTTGCTGGTGCGACTGTCTATTGATAGTAGATTACAAAATTACATTATATAACAAGATGAGTAATCTCCTATATTTAGAAACCACTTAGAGACGTTTAGCACCTGCGAAGATGAAGATACCCCATCATAGTTGTAAGACAACCACTTTTTTCAGAATTCATCATATGTATCTTCGCCATCGCCATCTACATCCTGGATAAACTGTGTCACTCTAAAACCTCTAAGACCACCAAACAGATCTTCTCTGGTGAATGGTTGATCACATAACATTGAATTTGGGGGTCTGTATAGGATCAACGGCGCCTCGGCTCCCACACTCTGTCGTGAGACGCACTCACCCAAGTACCACGCTCTTCCAGCAGGTCCTTGCAGCAAGATTCTCATGGTGGTAGGAGGTATACTGTCGATGTAATAGTTAGGCAAGTATATACGTTTTCCCCAAGGGTTCCAATTGATCTGTAAGTTCAAAAACAAATAATTTATCAGTAAAATATTATTCATACTCGGGGGGGGNGGGGGGGGGGGGGGACAAGATATGAATTAAAATAATAAAACACATACCTCATTGAGCCTGACGTATCGAAGTTTAACACATAATTCTTTGAGGCCAGCATCCTTTATTCTTGACTCAATGTCTATCCAACATGCTGTTATCGGGAACGTGTCTAGACCACCCAATGGTCTGCTGAGTGCCAAACACAAAAAGTACTCACAAGCCCATACCTCCTATGCTCTCCAAAAACCCTATGTCCCTACATTTTTGCCTCGGCATATAGTCCATATTGCAATACAATACGGACAACATCGAACCACCCAATTATACTTCAGTATCTCATCTATTTTCTTTAGGCTCGGGAGGACGTATAAATAAACTTTATTATTCTTATCGTAAAAAATGTACTTCCTAAGAGCACCAACAGAAAGATCTCTGGTCAAAATTTCCTCCTACTTAGGAGTAGTACACTCATACCTAGAATAATGATCAAATATCCATTGATAACTGACTTTTTTTCACCAACCTCCTACAACAATTTGCCAACTAGATTTTGTAAATCCTTCTTGTTCTTGTAGAGTTCCAAATCATAGTCAAGTTGATGACCGTCAACTTTCAGGCTAGTTATCGCAGCAAAGTTCAGCGGGGTCATTATCATTTCACCCACTTCCAGGTATCCCACCATTTCTCGGCCAGACTTTTCAATAAAACGCGATCTATATGACATTTTTTCAATATACTTATAAAATACCTAAACCCGGAGGCATCAAAATTCCTTCTTACATTTTCAGGAAGACTACTGTACCATCGAGCTACTAGTGTAGTGTTCCCAAAATAACGAATACCAAGATCATAGAACTCAGCCTAAGAAACCAAAATTTAAGTATGACTCAATGAAAAAGGCATATGAAGAAAAATGTAATATAATCCCTATAGTGATATTTCCTCGAACACTTTACAGGCAATACACATACACTAATTTTTCATCCAAAACATATATCGCTAACAATAATCATACATTTCTATAAGCGTCACATAAAAAACACATATTTTCAAAATGATTCAAGTATCTATTTGGTGTTTCAACAATATAACATATAACAACCAAATTTTTTGTTAAAGAAACATACATTTTATCCTTGGATGAGATATAGCATTTCATTGAAAATGTTACGGGAATTCATATAAATATAGTATAAACCTCAATATGGAATTTCATCAAACACCTTACGGAAAATGAAAAAAATACACCATATAATTCATTATGACATTTCGTCGAACACTTTACAGGCACTCATGAACATACCATAATTTTTCATCCAAAGCATATATTTCTACCAACAATCATACATTTCTATAATCATATCACATAAAAACATCCAATTTGCAGAACGAATCAAGTATATATTAGCTGTTTCAACAATATAACACATAATTCAAAATATTCAAAGAAAAACTTACATCTTGTTTGCTTGGGTGAGATATATGCTCCGTCGGAGCAATATGAAGAATATGGCTACTAAGATTTCAATTCTTTGGATGAAATCTTTTCACCCCATAACCGGTGGTATTGTACGGCTCTTTAGAGACGCTCGAGCTTGAACTTGGTTGGGTCGTTAAACTCAATGTCCCCTTTGTAACTGTATGTTTTCCTCTAGCCATTATTGGTGAAAAATATAAAATAGAAGGATATGGGATTGTAGGGTCGCGGGTTGGAGGGATTTGGCTCAGATTTGGCGCGGGTTTTGACTCGTGTGTTGTAAGGGATGTGTTCAGTGTGAGATTGCGGGTTTGACTCATGTGTTGCAACATTTTTTGTGAGGTTTTGATGGGTTTCGGGCTTTGAAGAGAGAGATGTAGATGAAGATGAAGAAGAATGAGAATAGTGTTTGATTCGAAGAAATGAAGTGTTGAGAGGGAGGGGAAGGGTTGGGGATCGATGTTTTAAGGGAATAAGGGGAAGATGTTTTTTAATGTTGGGGTTATTTCTTATAAGCAATGAGGTTAGAATTTAAAATTAGTTTTATAGGGGATGAAGCCCTTAAAAGGTAAAATGTTATTTCAAAAAATTATGAGGTTATTATTATAAAATAAAAAGGTTAAATTTCAAATTTTAATATTTAATTTCAAACTTTTTAGCGGATATGTTCGATTTAACAGTAGAATCTGACCTTAAGTGTTATACATGTTCATCAAGCTGATAAATAGGATTTACCGACCATCATAACATCACGCCATATAATTATATTTGGTGAAAACCCGTCTCGTTCGATACTTGTCACAAAAGCACAACAACATTATCAATGACAACTTTTATCGAGTTTATAATTAAGTGTTCAACTGTTTTGAGAATTCTTAATTAAGCCAATATAATTTCACATAGTAAGTGAGTATCATGAATGTTTGCATTAAAATAACGAGTTTTTCTATTTTTATCAATGATTTTCCTAGTGTACCGTAAATAATTACAAAAATATCAATTTAAAGGAAAAATGTGAAGAATGGCGATTAGAGCCTTATAAATGACGATAAGGAGCAAAAACATGGCGACTGGGAGGGAAACTAGCGATTTCCTATTTCAACATGGGGTTTAGAGACCAAAACAGGCGATTGAAGGCAATAGACTGGTAATTGAAGGCAATAGACTGGTAATTGGCTTCAATAATGTGATTGGCACCTTCAGGATGACTTTTAGGGGCTAAAAATAGGCGATTCGCCTACAACGATGGGCATTTGGGGCATGTTGGTGGCGTTTGGGCCCCAAACGCTAGAAACACAGGCATTTGGCGTAGGTCAACTTATGGAGGACATAACGTTTGACTCGGGTGGAACCACGTGGCCCGACAGATATCAAATCGAAGCTTATTCAGAGATCTACATGCTTGAAAGTTTTGGGCTAAAAAAATACAGCTTAGTCATGTACAAAATCAATCATTCTTGGAGGGTTCACTAAAATATTTCACGTACAAAATCAATTATTCTTGGATGTTCTCCAAAATATATCACATACACAATTAATAATTGTTGGAGGGATTCACCAAAATATATCACGTAAAGAATTAATAATTCTTGAAGGGGTTCACCAAAATATTTCACGTAATTGGTAAACCCCACTACATAATTGGTGAACCCCAGTACGTATTTGGTGAACCCCTCCAAGAATTATTAATTTGTATGTATTTGGTGAACCTTACTACGTAATTAGTGAACCCTTCCAAGAATTATTCTTTTGTATATATTTGGTGAAACCCACTACGTAATTGGTGAGCCCTTCTAAGAATTATTATTTTCTACGTATTTGGTAAACCCCCATTATGTAATTGGTGAATCTCACTAAGAATGATTCTTTTCTAGGTATTTGATGAACCCCTCTACGTAATTCGTAAACCTCACTACATAATTGGTGAACCTCAATATGTAATTGGTGAACTCCTCGAAAAATTATTCTTTTGTACGTATTTGGTGAACCCCACTACGTAATTGGTGAACTCCACTACGTAATTGGTGAACTTCTCTAAGAATTATTATTTTGTACGTATTTGGTGAACCCCACTATGTAATTGGTGAACCCCTCCAAAAATTATAGTTTTGTATGCATTTGGTGAACCTCACTACATAATTAGTGAACCCCACTATGTAATTGGTGAACCCTTCCAGAAATTATTCTTTTGTACATATTTGGTCCTACAACGTAATTGGTGAACCCCACTATGTAATTGGTGAACCCCTCCAAGAATTATTCTTTTGTACGTATTTGGTGAACCCCACTACGTAATTGGTGAACCCTACTATGTATTGATGAAACTCAGTACGTAATTGGTGAACCCCTCCAAGAATTATTCTTTTGTACATATTTGGTGAACGCCACTGCATAATTGGTGAACCTCACTACGTAATTGGTTAACCCCTTCAAGAATTATTCTTTTGTACGTATTTGGTGAACCCCACTACATTATTGATGAACCCCTCCATGGATTATTCTTTTGTACGTATTTGGTGAACCCCACTACATATTTGGTGAACAAAAAAAACTTAAAAAAAAAGGTACTGCTACCTGCTGGGCTTTATGTTGCCCAGATTGCTTCAAATGTAATCTAAGGGCCACAAAAGCCCAGCATGGATGCCGTGAATTTCTTCCCAGCATCATAAAATTTCCCCTCTCTCACACTCTCTCTCCCTCTCCCCAACGACCCTGCTACATAGTCTACATTACAACTTTGAGAAACACCTCTCTCGTTCTCTCTCTCTGTATCCCTCCACAACGATCCCACTTCTCTTTCTCTCCCAACGGTCCTACTACACTGCATCTTGAGAGACACATCTTTTTCTCTACCCACCTCTCTCTCTTTCTCTCAAATTTCTTATTTTTCTACGCATCTCTCTCCCTCTTCAATCTAAAGACTCGATATTTTTTTCACTTAGTCTTACTCACTTTCTTCATTTCTTACCTCTCAAGCGAACATAATTGAACTGATGAACGATTGTGCTGTGACACTCTTGAGATAATCAACTTTTCTCTTTAGCCTTGCCGCCTTGCAGAATAAAGTGTTGTTTTCCTTTAACTCTTATTCTCTAATAACTAGTAGCTAATTTGTTAGCATTCTACTTTAATTTTTTAGCATTTCGAGGAAAGCATGAAAAAATCTAAAATTTTATAAGCTTAATCGAAATGGTTACAGAATTTGATAAAAAATACAAATGCATATCGTCGTATGCAATATGGTGAGATTCATAATCATTATCTTAGACATAATATTTCAAATGAATTAATTAATATGCTAGAATTTGAAATAGAAAAAGTATAACCATTAGTACTATTAAGAAAGTAAAGTAATTTTCAGTCATATTTGATTGTACTCTTGATGCACGTCATCAAGAACAAATGACTCTTATATTACGATATGTGAATATTTTAACAACTCCAATAAAGATTGAAGGATATTTTTAGAACTTTTAGAAGTATATGATAAAACTGGAATGGGTCTTTTGATGCACATATAAATGCAATAAAAAAAATCTTGGACTTGATATGAATGACATAAGATGGCAGTGATATGATAATGGATGTAACATGAAAAAAAATATTAATGTGTCCAAAAGAGATTATCAAATATAAATCTAGAACATCTTATACACTGTGTGATTGTCATAATCTTAATCTAGTACTTTGTGATATGACTACTCCTGTCCTCAAGCAATTTCTTTTTTTAGAGTTTTACAACGAATATATTCTTTATTTTTATTGTCAACAAAATGGTAAATTTTTTTACAAGATCATATATCTACTTTAACTGTAAACCACCATCTCAAACTTGTTGGAAAAGTCAAATTGAAAGTGTAAGGCAATAAGATTTCACAAATAAAAGATGTTTTACTTCAATTAACAAAAGTTAGTGAAGATCCTAAAATACATAGTGAAGCTAATTGCTTAGCGACATTTGAGATTGAGAACTTAGAATTCTTATTGGATATGATATTTGATATACTATCTTATTTCTATCAATTCATTAGCATGAATTTAAAATCTAAGGACATACATATTGATATTGTTATTGATTCAATTAAAAGGACATATTTCTTTTTTTTTAAAATTATAGAAAAAATGTATTTACATCGGCTTTAATAAACTCTAACAACATCTGAAATGGAAATAGAACCAATATTTCGTGAAAAACATATAATTCGAAAAAAACAATTCTGTGAAATTAATAATAATGAAACAATATTATCACTTGAAGAATCTTTTAGATATACATTGTAGATCAAGCTATTCTTCTATTAGATTATAACAATTAAAATTATATGAAATTATGTTTGAAATGTTTAGAACTTGATAATTCTTTAAAATATGATTTGTCTTCTGATATTGACGGCTTAGATTTATTTTCAGATTTAAAAGTTTTAAGAGAAATTTTACAAGTTAAAAATATTACTCCAATTGAAGTATTGAATGGTTTAGCGATTTTATCGATTAAAAGATATTTTGA